>UCOJ01001007.1:0-49245 GCA_900474305.1 Cecidostiba fungosa | reverse complement strand
AAAATATATGGATCCTTTATATACAAAATAAGACTACTTTTATTATTTTTTTAGTAAAATTTTTTGTAATTGTGAATATTTAAATGGACTAAGCTCCTCTATGTATACTAAAAAAAAAAAAAAAAAAAAACAAATTAATTTCCAGGCGCGACCGCACCGGCCTACGAGTTCATCAAGGTCGAGAAGACCGGCGCCAAGAACAATGTGGCTCTGATCACGTTGAATCGGCCCAAGGCCCTCAACGCCCTGTGTGCCCAGCTGATGCACGAGATGAACCAGGCGATCAAGCAACTCGACGCCGACGAATCCGTAGGTGCCGTCGTAATCACCGGCAACGAACGCGCGTTCGCCGCCGGCGCCGACATCAAGGAGATGAAGGACAATAGCTTTTCCCATAACGTGAAGAATAGCTTCCTCGAGCATTGGAACGGCGTCGCCGCTGCCAAGAAGCCGACTATTGCCGCCGTTAATGGCTATGCTGTGAGTCGTTGTGTTCAAAGAGATTATTTAGTTTTAATTTTAATTTTCAATGTTAGATGTTCAGATTATAGTTGAATTTTAATCAATTTTATTATACAGTCAATGCGTCAAACATGCTAAGCAAGCGAATAAATAATCAAAATCAATATTTTAGCTGGGTGGTGGTTGCGAGCTTGCGATGATGTGCGACATCATCTACGCAGGCGACAAGGCGAAATTCGGTCAGCCAGAGATAGCGATCGGTACGATTCCCGGAGCCGGTGGTACCCAGCGTCTGACCCGCGCCGTCGGCAAGAGCAAGGCCATGGAGATCGTTCTCACCGGTCAACAGTTTACCGCCCAGGAAGCCGAGAAGAGCGGACTCGTCAGCAAAGTCGTCCCGGCCGAGCAGCTCGTGCCCGAGGCCGTCAAGCTCGCCGAGAAGATCGCCTCGCACTCGCAGGTAGCCGTCGCTCTTGCCAAGGACTCCGTCAACAAAGGTTTGTATTTTTCTTCTTTTGATATCGCAGAATATTTTTGCGTGAATATCGTATATATCTTGTGTTTTGTTCGCTGCGTAGCATACGAGACGACGCTCCAGCAAGGCCTGGACTACGAGAAGAGACTGTTCTGGGCTACCTTCGCTACTGTAAGTTTTATTCGTTTGTTAAAATTACTGCTATAGCCAGATCTATAATGGAATTTTTTTCATTTGACAGGCTGACCAGAAGGAAGGCATGAAGGCATTCGCCGAGAAGCGCGCGCCCGAATTTAAGCATGAGTAAGCAATCTGTTAAATCCGATCATCTCAGTCGCAGATGCCATTTACCTCTTCGATGAAGAGACATTATCAGAATATTTGCATTTTTCTTTTTTATACATTCTAATACGTGAAGAGTATATACGTATTATATATCATCGTTGTTAAAGATCTATTTTTTATATATGAGAAGTTTGTATTGTTACTTAATTTTGCAATATGTAAATAATGAGAGATAAAGAAACTTTTGGATACTACGAAATCTCAGAGAAACCGTTATACTTTTACAAGCGCACTCGAAAATAGCAAAAATTTTCCGCTCGCTCGAGCCATCTACTTTGAAGGGAGCAGTACCGTTATATACATGCGCAAAAGCGTTTATTGCAGAAACCTCTGTACTGCGCCTGGGTATTATAATCCCAGGTAGGATCCCCCATGAACCCGTATACGGCTCACCCTTATAACTGCTCCACCCACTCGGGACAGCGGCAAGATATACCGTATACCCATATAGGCATAAAGATGAGTACAGCTAGAGACAGATTTTATATACCTTCCGCCCATCGGCGAAAGGAATTACGAAATTCCTGCAATTGGTCTGAGTGGACTATATCACAGGTATACGAACTATACGTATTCATGGATTGTCGTAGGGACAACGCGACTGCGACGGATTTGCACCTTGCACGCAAACGCACGAGAGAGAGAGAGAGAGAGAGAGAGAGCAGAGAGAGAGAGACAAGAGTAAATTTTAAGAGGGGAGACAAGGGTGGACAGATTATGGCACTGGCAGGAGCTGTATACGAGAGCCGGCCAGTACTAGTCGAAGCGTCGAAGCGGAAAGGTGAAAAGTTGGAGTAGATCAACGCTTACATTAGCCGGCTTGAGTTTTTCAGTACAACATACGAGTTTTTGCGCGTGTTTATTCAAAGTTTATAATATACTGTACAAATATGGAGCAGTGCGTGCATTAGTGTTTGATTAGTTGTATATAGTATTTGCAGTGTTTTGTAAATACTGTCGTTTCAATTGTTAGCCAGTCAAATGCCAAAGGAAATGGGTGTCTCGGAGATCGAGTTTTTGGACGGACCATTAGTCGCTTGGGTAAGCATCTAAAAAAATAAACGCACTATGTAGCGTAACAAATTCAAATGAAATTTATGAAGTATATTTAAAACAAATACTATGAACCATGCATTATTTCTTTACAGTTCTCCAGTTGCTTGGATCCGTCGCAAAACGCAGAGAAGCTCACATATGAAGAAATTATCGATGGCGTTTTAATCCACCGTGTATTCCTCCAAATGTAAGTACACCGATATCTAAACACGCTTTTAAATCAATATCATAGTTATTATACAAAAAAACAAAGAATCTAAACGATCGCTCGTTTCCACAGGGACCTACACTGGCAAGAAGGCGATGTCGTGCCACCGGCCGGCGACGCGTCCCTTCGCGCTCGCAACCTCAGGAAAATCGTCGGCAACATCCGTCAGTTCTACGAAGAAGAACTCAACAACGTCGTGATCCGTATCCCCGACGTGTCTCGTCTCTCCAGAGAACCTCTTCTCCACATCTCGGAAGCCCAGCTTCTTCTCAAGCTCCTCCTGGGCTGCGCCGTCAACTGTCCCAGGAACGAGCGCTTTGTCGAAAATATCAAAAAGTTGGAACTGGAAACCCAAACCGCAATCGCCGAGTACATAAAGCAAGTCCTTCACGTTCCCGGGATAATGCTCAGCCAGGAGATGCTGCAGGTACCGAGCGACAGCGACTCTCTCGATAAGGTTTTACAGATCGTTCGTCACGTATGTCGCGTGAGGGACTACTACAAGATCAAATTAAAAAGCATGGCCACGGCAGGAGTGAACATGAACTCGACCATGTTGAACCAAACGATGCAGATAAGCTTCGAGGATGATGAACTCGAGGCACTGAGCTGCAGCGAGGTACAGGACATCCTAGACTCATCGATGAGATCTGAAAGAGAAGAGTCACACAGGAAAGACGCTGAGTTGTTGGCGGAAGCGAGGGATAAGCTCAGGAAGCAGCAAGAGGAGCTGAAAAAGAAATACGAGGAGCTGGACGAGGCCAGTTGTTTGATTAAGACGTACGAGGATCAGCTGACCAAGACGCAAAGGGAGAACGAGAGATTAGGTGAGTGCATGTCTAAGAATTTGTTTACTCGCATAATTTTTTACAACGAAATACAAACAACCTTTGTACAAGCGCTTGTGTTATTAGTTTTTTATTTAATCATTCATGACTATATAACTAATGATCAATGATTGAAATTTCAGTGTCAGAGGTGAGAAGCGCCATAAAATACCGCGACGAGCTTGACGCAGCGAACGAGAAAGCCGAGCGCGCCGACCGATTGGAACAGGAAATCGACCGGTACAAGAAGAAGCTCGCCGACGTGGACTTCTCCAAGAGTCGTCTCAAAGAGCTCGTCGAGGACAACAAAAATCTCATGGAGAACAACAGAGATCTCGACGATCAGCTGAAAAGTTACAAGCTCAAAGCCAATCAAGTTATCGAACTAGATCAGCAGATCTTCCAACTGAAGCAGCAGATGGAGGAGCTCAGCTTGGAGAACGCGGCTTATCACGAGAAAAACCGCGAGCTCAGCGAAGAAAATTCTCAGCTCGAGCAACTCATCAAGTTCACCTCCAAAGAGACCCTGGAGAACGGGTTTATCATTGAATCAGACGACTCGTCGATGGCCATGGACAACAGTCTGTCCGAGCAGCTGAACAACAGCGCCCAGTCCCAGGCGATCAAGCTCGAGGTGGAGAACCGACGGTTATCGAGCCTCCTGGACTCCATCAAGGAGAACTCTATTCACGAGGAGTCGAGCAAGCTCATGGACATCCAGAGGGACAACAAGAGACTGTCGATGATGTACGACAGTATGCGCGAGCAGATGCTCAAGCTCGGCAAGAAGCACAAGCTGCTCCAGGACGAGTACAACAAGCTGGCCGCGTCCGACTGCAAGTGCGATCGCGCCGCCGTTATTAAGTACAGCGAGCTGGAGATCAAGTACCAGTTGGTCAACAAAGAGAAGCAGAGGTTGAAGGCTCTGCTGGACGCGCTGAACGAGAGCCAGCTCAGGAAGAAGGACCTGGAGATCGAGAGGCTTAGCGAGCTGCTCAAAGAACTCGAAGAGAAGCTCCAGAAGCTCAGCGTCGACAACAGCCTCACCGACTCCCAGAAGCAGCTGAGCATCGCCAACAGCCAGTTGGCCGCCGAGAAGGAGAT
The DNA here is from genome assembly GCA_900474305.1 of Cecidostiba fungosa. Taxonomy (NCBI): domain Eukaryota; kingdom Metazoa; phylum Arthropoda; class Insecta; order Hymenoptera; family Pteromalidae; genus Cecidostiba; species Cecidostiba fungosa. The sequence goes on along the minus strand of UCOJ01001007.1, from coordinate 44,768 downwards.
ACTCCTCAAGAGCAAAGAGAAGCTGAGCGGTGACCTGGATCACCTCAGGACTCTCCACGACCAGCTCAACACGGACTACCAGCTGCTGCTGAAGGACAGAAACCAGTTGAGGACTCACCAGAGAGAGGACAAGCTTATGCTCCGCAGACAGGCCGAGTCGATCGAGAACCTCGAGGCGAGGATCAAGCTCCTGGAGGAGGAGTGTGCCGTCCTCAAGTCGGACAAGATTCGAGTGGAGCACGCCAAGCTCGAAGGAGACTTTATCAGGTTGCTCAAGTCCAACGAGAGTCTTCTGATCGACTACAAGCGGGCGAGGAACGAGTTGAACAAGAGACTCTGCCAGGAGACGGAGCTGTGCAGTAAGAACCAGAAGATCATAGAACTGGAGACTAAACTGAGCAAGATCCAGCACGAAGTCGACGTGCTCGAGAAGTTCAAGTTGGCCCTAGAGCAGGACAAGCACTTGCTCATGCAGCACAACGGCCAGCTCTTGAACCAGTATGATAAGGTGATGAAGCAGGCACTCGAGGACCGCGAGCAATACCACAAGGAGGAGCTTAAGAATACTGATCAGGTGAACAATCTCAAGCGCCAAAAGGAAAAGCTCGAGGAGAAGATCATGGATCAGTTCCGCAAGCTGGAGCCAATTTCTACCAAGAAGAAGTCCAGTCGCAGCATCGTCAAGGAAACCTTTGTCAAGGTAACTCGTGCCGGTTCCGGGCTCTTCCTCAACCGGAGTAGAAGATCCTTTGCAGAAGTGACGTGTCTAGCCGACGAGCCTTCCTTCGACTTCGAGTTCACTCGAGGCCACGAGTCGGACGATCCTGCAAGGAGACAAACCTGCCGCGAGTCCACCGTCAGTGCGTACGCAGGCAATTATCCGAGGAATCGGAAGTCCGTTGACTTCCTGGAAAACTTCGAGCCGTCCGAATTCAGCTTTAACGAGCTCCAAGCGCCCTCGCGCAAGTCCCTCGACTTCGCCGAGCTTTGCTCCTTGTACAAGAATGAAGAAGAGGAGGAGAACCTGGATAAAACTCTGCACGATTCCACCAACACCCAGCACATCATGACAGCGATACACGAGAATGATGACTGCTCGACCTTTGGAAAGAACAAGTCCATTGATCTGTCCTTCGAGGATGGCGAGACTGAAGAGTTTAACGTGTCTCGTCATGAAAACAACAACGACAACAACGACAACAACAACAACAATAACGCCGAAATGAAGGAACTCATGACCGCCAACTCCAGACAGTCCATCTGGCTGGATCATGGCTGTGTATAATAGCTGCATATAGAGTCTGTAAATAGTATTTTAATATTATGTTCGAAAAAAATCATGTTTGTCAAGAACTGTAAAAAGTAGGTAGGTAAGTTGTAGTTCGTTGATATGAAGTGTTGAAGTTTTGAGAACAGCTCATATTACACATGATTTTTTATGTATTGATGAAGGATACATACAATGATTGAATAAAACTGATATTTATATTGAAAACATTATATTTCCTATTTTTATTCTTCCATTTTCCGTGTACAAAAATCATTCCAATTATAACTAATCTATGGCGAAGTGCTTGTTGGACAAATCTTTGTAAAAAGCAAGTGCTTTTTCTATTGATGCACACAAACTTTGGTCAGAAGCAATTTGTTCGGAATTATCTTTCTTATTGGTAAGTTTTATGGACTTGGCCTTCGTTAAATTAGTCAAACTTATATTGTCCAGGTACTGGAAAATTTTTCGCGCACAATAATCTGGAAGTCCTATACCTATCATAAATTCTAGTGCATCTTTTGCATCCTTTATGAGTACTTTTCTTGCTAAACCCTTTCTAAACTGTGACTTCAGTAGATTACCATAGATATTGAAGGTCTTTGCAACATTTTCATAATTAACAAATCTTTCCAAAAGTTCATTACCTGCATGAACTTCCATCTCGTGAGAGCTTTTAAGAAGCATATCGCACACCGTAGAAGTCGTGTTAATCTTTATACCTCTCATTATTTCTAGTTCTTCTCTACACTGAGCCAAAAAGTCATCCTTTGGATCTGGTGGGTCTTGTCCATACAATTTTATGTAACAAGCATTAATTTTTTCACTAACGTACAATCCAGTGAATCTCAACATGTTGATATAGTCTTTAAACATATAATAGATGTTAACGCACCTTTCGGTATTGTGTATGGGGAATGCCAGAGGAGTTTCTCCCCCATTGTCTTCAACATTTATGTCGGCAAAGTGTTGCAAAAGAGCCCAAGTGGCTGCGTTATTGTGTTCCCAAGAAGCCAAATGCAGAGGTGTTCTACCGTTTATGTCCTGAGCATTGATGTTGCATCCAAATTCAATAAACTTTGAAATGATTTTTTCATAAGATTCTATAAATTCTGCTTCTTCTGACCTTTCTGGATTGATCAAAGCCATTAGATGAAGTACATTCATTCCATTACTTTTTGTCATAGTCACATCGGCATTATTTTTTAGTAGAACATCTATAACCTTGATTTGCTGGTACGAAGTTGCTAGATGCAAAGGTGTTGATTGATTTAAATCTTCAGTGCAATTCACATTTGCATTATATTTCAAAAATAGTTCAATGAGTTTCCAGTGTCCATGTTCAGCAGCTATGTGAAGGACAGTTGGGTCATATTCAGCTTTAGCATCCACATCAGCTTTTCTGCTTAAAATCAACTGAGCTGTTTCTTCTTTTAAATCATCGTCATATTCTTTTTTAATACCAGCAATGTAGTGTAGTATTGTCTGACCCGTATCATTGTGAACATTGACATCTGCATGATTATCCAGAAGAATCTGTAAAATCTCTTTACGTTTCACATTTAATTTTTTGATAACTTCTTTTAGTACATTATTGTCACACGTTCCCTTAGCTGCAATCTTTGAGCGGTCATTTTTGTAAAGATAGAATATTGGAGTCTCTTGAGACAGATTTTTTACATTGATATCACCTTTGTACTTTAAAAGCAGTTCAATAACTTTAGTTTGTTCATTTAGACCTAAAGACAGAAATGATTTTTCACAATAATTCAATTGATTGGTTTCTTTGTCTGGCTTCATGGAATTGCAAATGTCTTTGAGTATTTTTGCTATTCTTTTATCGTCTTGTAAACAAGCTAAATGTAGAGGTGTTTGTCCTTGGGCATCTTTTGAATTCACATCAGCTTTAGAACGCAGTAATAATTCTATCAATGATATCTGATTAGCACAGCCTACTGACAAAGCTAAAAATAGAAATAATAAAAAATAAGTAAGAGCAATCAAATTTTAATTTAAACGTTCAAGTATATTTTACCTTTAGCAGCGAAATGTAATGGAGTATATCCTGGCCAATTAGGTTGATTTGAACTAACAGCATGATTAACATCTACACCAGCTTGTAGAAACTTCTCCACCGCATTCAAATGATTTTTCATACAAGCAATATGAAAATGTGAAAATCCATAGTCATCCATTGGATTGAAAATTGCAATGTTTTGAGAGGACAAAATCAAATTAACAATCGTATCATTGTGTTTCTGTACAGCTAAATGAAGAGGAGTCATATCTTCCGCATTTTTAACAGTTATATCGGCACCGTGTCTTAGAAGCAACTCAACTACGCTAAGACTTTTATTGTCAACTGCAAAATGTAGAGGTGTATAACCTGCCCACTCTTTTGAAGTAAAATTCACAGTATCATTTACATTAACACCAGAATTAATAAACTTTTCAACGCTTCTTACATTATTCCTAATGCAGGCAATATGGAAGTGCGAAAATTTATCATTATTAAGTGTATTGGCACACTCGATACCATCTGCCGACAGTAACAAGTCAATGATTCCGTTATTTCCCTTTTTCATGGCAAAACAAAGAGGTGTTTCTCCGTTGTTATCCACATCGCTGATAGATGCTCCTTTAGCCAACAGCAGCCTGATGATTTCAAAGTCATTCATCTTAACAGCATAATGCAGAGGTGTGTCGGAATTATCAGTCCTTGGTAGCTTTTGGATTCTGCAGCCCTTATTTAAAAGTATTTTTGCAATTTCTTTGCGTTTTCTTCGAAGTGCCGTCAGCAAAAGTGCATAGTCCGTCCAGTTATCGTCGACGGGTAAATTTCGAGTTTCCAATATATCCTGTACTTGCTTTGAGGTTCCCCACATTACGGCCTCGAACAGTGTCATTGATCTCGATTTTTTCGAAGCCATTATTGTTTTTTAATTAGTAACTATTAACTAATAATTATGAATTCTTCGATGATGCATGTGGATGATACGATTGTTCATTTACAACTGCATGTATACCAACGGAGGTTATGGTTTTATAAACACGCACGTCGTCTGCTAAACCTCAATATGAAGACGAAATACTGGAATATCTTAGGATTGGCTAATTCTGTTGAATAGATAAACAGGATTGGCTAATGGTGGTGCTGATGCAGCTAATCTAAAATCGGCGACAAAATTCAAAGTTAAATTAGAAAAATATAAATCAAAGAATTAATCAAATGTTTATTTATTAAAATACCTAAAGAGCACAAGTATATTGTGCAACTAATAGGGGGAAAATGGACCATTTTTAGCGATAGCGAAATAATCACTTCCTCTAAACGGATCCTAAATACATGCATCAGTAAAGACATTCATCTGAAATCTTGAAATGTTGTACCTATATGCATAATATATAATATTATAATAATATTGGTACTTATTCATATATTAATATCCATTTAAATTAATCGACAATCAATAAGGCGGTGCCATCAGCGAATTTTATTAGTGTATAGTACTTATACCGGTTGTATTAACGCCTAAATGGCCATCGAATCAAATCAATCTATATAAGAAACCAGCGGGCTTTGGCGTCATATATATAACATATTATATATATACCTACAATATAGGTATAGCGGTTGCGAATGGTGGATCTTTTTTTCGCGGAATTTTGGCGGAATAAAAACACACGTACCGTCTAGCCGAACATAACCATCAAAACAGTCTGTTTATCTGTGGGCACAGTGGTGTAGCACGTATATATACAAGCACAACAGTGTAATAATGGGCTGTGCAAACTACAACAAAAGTAAACATCGAAGTTTTTGCTACTACATGTGAATCAACGCGAATTCGTTGTTCCTTGATCCGTAATCGAAGTTGACATTAGTGTCAACGAATTCCGATCATATCAATGGCTTTTTTCTTTAACGATCACATCCATACCAAGTCTTTCACTCCAAGGGAGCATCAAGTCGAGCTTCTTTACTCTGCCAAAGAGAAAAATATCATAATATGCCTTGGAAAAATCACAGAGCAAACCTTTATCGTTACGAAAGTAATTCAAGAACTCGCTATAAACAACAGAAGGAGGTTATCTTGTGATGGAAAAAGAACGATTTATTTGTTGGATAATGAGCAGGCATGTGCCGAGAAAGCTAATCATATCGAGCAACTTACTGACTTGAAGGTTCTACAGTGCCACAATGTCGGAGATTTTGACTCTGACAAATTTTATTCCAATACTCAAGTGTTAATTCTAACAGTTGACGTGTGCAGTAAGCTGTTGATGGCCAATAAGATAAATCCTAATCAAATAAATTTGCTTATAATCGACAAATGTCACAATTTAGTTACAAATCATGAACTTAGTAGAATTTTAAATGTCTTTAGATCCTGTGATAATACAACGAAAATCATTGGTTTTGCTGTGCCACTGTACAGTTTGACAAAAGAACCTGGACAGCTGAGTTTTGAGATAGAAAGAATTGAGTCTTTGCTTCAATGTCAAATCGAAACTGCTAGTGATTTATTATCCATTCTAAGGTACAGTCCAAAGCCAAAGGAGTACTTGTTAGCTTATAAAATTGAAGAGGAGAAGGGCATAGAAAATTATATAAGAGAATGCACAAATTTAACGCTGAGTTTTTTACACGATCATCGTTATGATCCAACAGAGATTTATAGTGAAGAGTTTTTAGAAGATATTAAGAAAATTCCAAATCCTATTGAGAAGCCTTGTGAAATGATTCAAGAATTTTTGCATATTCTTGACACACTTGGCCCCTGGGCTGCAGATAGAGCAGCTCTAGTGTTGTTAATGTTGATAGAAAAACTTAAAATAAAAACACCGTATGAACGGCACTATCTCTTATTGGGTGTTGTAGCCACCCTTTTCTTAAAGATAAGAGCATATTGTGATGATATATTTCGCGGTTTAACTGAGGTTGAGAAAATTTTAAAGTTTTCTACTCCAAAAATTCATAGATTAATAGAAGTTCTTAAAACTTTTACTCCTCCGCCCAAAGAGGAAAATGTTACTGCCAACAATCATGTAGAAAAAGGTGATTCTGCCAACAATAAAGAACAGACTCATGACAAGTCATTGAAACATTTTCACAAGAAAACAGATGCAGGATACAAAAAGCAGAGACCATTCCGCCATTCACGTGGCTTGACTGATCCAGATTTGCTATGCGGCGTTATATTTGTGGACAACGCCGTGACTGCAAAAGTTTTATTTTATTTATTAAATGAATTAAGCAAAAGTGAGGAGAGTTTTCATTTTTTGTCTCCACTTTATACCAGTGAAAAGACAAATGATGAACTTTTCTGTGGCAGAGACTTAGAATTAGAGTATAGAAAACAAGAGGAGGTGCTAAAGAAATTTCGCATTCATGAATGCAATTTGTTGATCTCAACAGCCATCTTGGAGGAAGGAATCGACATTCCAAAATGTAATTTTGTGATGAGGTTTGATTTTCCCAAGAATTACCAATCATATGTGCAATGCAAAAGCAGAGCAAGAGCCACGGATGCCTTGCATGTTCTGATGGTGCCTGAAGTTGAGTCTGAAGTGTATATCAAACGCTTGGCTCATTACCACTATATAGAAAAAATTTTATTATCAAAATGTACAAGTAAAGAAGCCAATGAGTGCGAAGAAACAGAAGCAGATGCTTATGATTCTCTTTTACCAGAGTATAAGCCTCTTGATGAGGAAGATGCTCCAAAAGTCACACTCAACTCTGCTATATCTTTGGTTAATAGGTATTTATTTTGTTACAAGTCAGCATATCTTGTTTAATATTATACAATGGTTTGATTTTCTTATCAATAATATTCTTTCAGGTACTGTGCAAAACTACCTAGCGATACTTTTACAAAACTAACTCCTGAATGGAAGATAAGCGATATTGCAGTAGAAGACAAACAGATGTACATCTGCTCCTTGCGTCTACCAATCAACTCTCCATTAAAGTACTCTATATCGTCTTATCCAATGCCAAATAAAGCTTTGGCAAAAAGAATGGCGGCTTTGCAGTTATGTGTTTGTCTGCACAAGGAAAATGAGATAGACGACTATCTCCTACCTGTGGGTAAAGAAAACTTCAAGGCTCATCCAGAGGACAGTGAAGTTCCAGCTCTGCCTGATGACGAGAAGATGAACCAATCCGAGGCCCGTCCAGGCACAACCAAACGTAGACAGTACTACTATAAGAAAATAGCGGATGCTCTGATAGACTGCAAACCAGAGCTGGAAAAGGCCTGTTATCTTTACCACATAAACATGGTACTCAGCTGTCCATTGCCGGAGGAACAAAACACGAGGGGAAGAAAAATTTATCCTCCAGAAGAGTCGGATATTGGTTTTGGTATACTAACGCGTAAAAAGATTCCAAAGGTTTGCCCTTTCCCAATTTATACGAGGTCCGGCGAGGTACGTGTGGACCTTAAACTTAGCAAAGAGACCGTCGTGTTGGACGAATCTAAGATCGACAAGGTCGTGTCTTTCCTCAATTACACGTTTACGAACGTCTTAAGGTAAGACATTTGCAAATGCATTTTACTTTAATACATTTTAAATTTAGAATATAAAAAAAAAAAAAAAAAAAACGTTGACTCGCAGACTGCAGAAGTACCTGATGTTGTTCGACCCGAACGTCTCGGAGAACTCATACATAATCGTCCCAGTGAAGAAGCATCCGGACCCCTCAGATATCTGCGTGGATTGGGACTTTGTCGAGTGTATCTACGCGAATCGTGATAGCATGCCGAACCGCATATCTGAGGAAAGCAGGCAGAACTTTGTTTTTGAAGCCAGCAAGTACCACGACGCTGTGATCATGCCCTGGTATCGTAACCAGGATCAACCGCAGTACTTCTACGTTGCCGAGATCTGCAATCATTTGAACCCGAAGTCCACTTTCCCCGGAGCAGACTACAGCACCTTCGAGGAGTACTATTCCAAAAAATACAGCATTCAGATACAAAACCTGGAGCAGCCACTTCTAGACGTTGATCACACCTCTGCGAGGCTGAATTTTCTTACGCCAAGGTAGATTTTTTTACCAAACTTGTTACCGAATTTTGGTGAGCGTAGTATTTTAATCGTAATCGTTTTTATTAGGTATGTGAATCGCAAAGGAGTGGCGTTGCCAACGAGTAGCGAAGAAACGAAGCGAGCCAAGCGCGAAAACCTCGAACAAAAGCAGATTTTGATAGCCGAACTCTGTGCCATCCATCCGTTCCCAGCTTCGCTCTGGAGACAAGCTGTTTGTTTGCCTTGTATCTTGTATAGAATAAACGCACTGCTCTTGGCTGATCAGATTCGCCGACACGTGGCCCAATCTATCAGTCTGGGACAGGAGACTCTCGACGAGGATTTTGACTGGCCGCCGCTCGACTTTGGTTGGAGCCTCGCTGATGTTCTTAAAAAATCAAAGGAAAACGAAAAGACTAACGTAGGTTTAGCTAAATAGCTGTACATTTTTCATGTTTTTTTAAAAAAACTGACTATTATCATTGTTTATTCGTAGTCCAATAAACCGGAGAAAGAAAAATCCGAGAAGATGAAAGAAGAAACACTAGCTGTAAAGGAAAAACCAGAGAAGGTTAAAGAGGAGCCATTGGATGACTCGGGCAACGACGAGTTGGAGATCGGTACCTGGTCAAATGAGATGGTGAATATGGCACCCATGGGTGGCGACAATGCCGACTTAGCCGTGCAATCGAACTACGAGTGGGGTAACATCAGGTACGGCTCCCCAACCTATGACTCCGAATTCGACGAGGATGCTTCAGTAAACAGCTGCAGCGACGACGATTTCGGCGACGACAGCGACGACGATAGTCAAGACGACGATGACGAAGAGGGTCTCACGATCGCTTACACCGGTGACAACGTCGCTGAGGCCTTCGACAAAAAGGGCAAAGCTTTTGAAGTTGAAAAAGAAAAACAGAGCTGTGTCGAGCGCCAAGAGAGATCAGAGCTGATGCACTGGAATTTCAAGGGTGACAGCAACGGCGAGTTCTATCAGCTGCACAAACTCGTACATGTAGTTAAAGCCAAAATGAATGAGGAAATAATACTGAGTCAGGGTATGTTTATAGCCTCTGACAGTCCTGTTGTCTTCAAAAGGAAGACTTCGAAAGTTCTGAACAATAGCGAAGTCGAGAGAAAGCACGAGCACTATGTAAGCGTGGTGTCGAATTATTTCAAGCACGAGCTTATCGAGTCAGGCAAGAAGCGGCGCAACAAACAAGGCCCGGCGGAGCTGACCAAACTAGTGCCGAAATATAATAAAGGTTCATTTAGTTTTGATTATCAACCGGAGCTTAAGGGACACTCTGGTCCCAGTCCCAGTCTTATCCTCCAAGCCCTAACGATGTCGAACGCCAATGACGGCATCAACCTTGAACGACTCGAAACGATCGGCGATTCTTTTCTAAAATACGCTATCACAACTTATCTGTTCTGCACCTACAACAATATCCACGAGGGCAAGCTCAGTCACTTACGTTCGAAGCAAGTCAGTAATTTAAATCTCTACCGACTTGGCCGACAGAAAATGTTAGGAGAAAGCATGATAGCCAGCAAGTTCGAGCCACACGACAATTGGTTGCCTCCGTGCTACTACGTACCGAAAGAGCTGGAACAGGCCTTGATTGAATCCGGAGTGCCTTCGGCTATGTGGAACCAGGCGGACATCCCACCATTGAGTCGCTTTAGCGAGATCAACGATCTAGTCCGCGAAACCGAACACAAGCTCGAGATCATCAAAAGCGAGCTGAACCAAAGCGACCACGGTCCTTTAAATGGACTCAACGGTCTGAGTGGAGACCCTCTGCGCTCTTTTATACCCTACAACCTCATTACACAGCACAGCATACCGGACAAAAGTATAGCCGATTGCGTAGAGGCACTTATAGGGGCGTATCTCATTGCCTGTGGCCCTCGAGGTGCTCTACTCTTTATGAGCTGGCTCGGTATCCACGTACTGCCGACCGAGGAGATCACCGTAACCTCGGACTCAAATCCTACTGACCGACCACCGGGAAGTACTCCGTACGTCGAGCGTGTGGACGAGGACGGTAGAACCAAGTGGACGCAGCTCAGGTACAAGAAACTTCAGGAGCCACCGAGTCCACTGTTTTATAATGTTCCCGAACCCGAATTCGAGCTAGAGATTATGCTGGATGGCTACGACACTCTCGAGCGGTCGATTGGCTACACCTTCAGGAATAGAAGCTACTTATTGCAGGCCTTTACTCATGCATCTTATCAGCCAAATCGCTTAACCGACTGCTACCAGCGTCTCGAATTTCTCGGCGACGCCGTCTTGGACTACCTCATTACGCGACACCTGTACGAAGACCCAAGACAGCACTCACCCGGTGCTCTCACTGACCTGAGGTCAGCCCTGGTAAACAACACCATATTCGCTTCGTTGGCCGTGCGGTGCGGCTTTCACAAGTACTTCCGGCACCTGTCGCCAGGTCTGAATACCGTGATCGACCGGTTTGTGCGAATTCAGGAAGAAAACGGGCACTCGATCAGCGAAGAGTACTATCTCATCGGCGAGAAAGAGTTCGAGGAAGCAGAGGAGGCCGAGGACGTGGAGGTGCCGAAAGCCCTAGGTGACGTGTTCGAATCACTCGCCGGGGCCATCTACCTCGATAGTAACATGTCGCTCGACGCGGTCTGGGCAGTCTACTTTGAAATTATGAAGTCCGAGATCGAGCAGTTCAGTGCGAACGTACCCAAGTCGCCGATCCGCGAGTTGCTGGAGTTGGAGCCTGAGACGGCCAAGTTTGGAAAGCCGGAGAAGCTAGCCGACGGTAGGAGAGTCAGAGTGACGGTCGACGTCTTCGGCAAGGGCTCGTTCAAGGGTATCGGTAGGAACTACAGGATCGCCAAGTGCACTGCTGCCAAGTGCGCGTTGAAGAAACTCAAAAAGTCCCAGAGCTGCGTCAAGGGTAGAAAGTAAGAGAGTCGTGTTTTCTTTCCTTCAGTTTGTGAACGATGCGCACAGTCGGTTTTATAAATGAATATTGAAAGTCGTAGTTATGAAAGTATTAGCAAATTGTGTAAAGAATTTTATGATTCCTAAGTTTATATTTAAAGCAGCTAATAATTGTGTAATTTATAAAGATTGTAAAAACGATGTTCGCATGCCGGTATGAATATACACTTAAAAATCATGTGATTAGACAATATACACGTACATTAACATTTTATATTAATTCTATTGTTGTAGTCACGCTGTACGATGAAACTTCGTATAATCAAATATATGTATACAAGCGAGGAAAGTTTGGACCGAATGCGTGACATTTGTTACGATAAAAGTGCATTTAAACATGTTTTACGAGGTTTTTAGTCGCGCTGTACATACATACGCGCTATTATCAAAGAAGTATCTCGGTGTTTTCCTATAAATATATAGCTGAAGAACTTTTTTATACCGTGTACAGTGTAAAATATTTCTCGATATATAACTCAGTATATGATGTTCGAAATATTCGATGTTCAACATTTAATTTGTTATTTAGTTTTTTATATTTTTCTTATAAATTGCTGTTAAGGATGAATGCATTCTATTGAATAAATACACTTAATTTCTGAAAATACGATAATTGTATTATATTATGTAGTTGCATGATTACAAAGAAAGGTTGGTGCGCACTCGGCGCCGAAACCGACAAGGCTCGTGGGCGGAGTTTCCCCGCATAAACGTCTGAAAAGTTGGCGCCGAGATCTCTGGAAATTCACCCCGGATCCACTCATCAGAAAGTTGGAGAAGTGTCTCTATCCTCCTTGGGTAGCAGAGGATACGACGGGAAGTCGGCAGTTCGGCATGCACCAATGCCAGTATCGACCCTGGCAGAAAATTTATTTATGAAAAAATCGTGCTTGTTTATTATTTTTTTGTGACTGTTTGTGATTTATTGTAAAAAATCACGAAAAAAATGTTCGGATTCAGACAATAAGTTACAATAAATCACGATACCACCAGAATATTTCATATAAAATTGTGATCTGACGAAAAGTCTCGTACTCGCTGAGCTCCCCTCTTAGCACCTCGAATTTCCCCGAATCCCCGAGTTCAGCTGAAGATATGATACTCTCGTCAGAACCGTCGCACAATGTGACTTAACTATAGCTCGTAGAATATAAATATTTACACCATTACACGCTATGATTGTTGACTGCTGCAGATCATTTTCCGGGTATTTATGCCGGGATTCGATCTATCTTTATAGATTTTACAACCCTTTTATTTTCTCGGCTAGACGTTTCTGTTATATGGTTGACGGCGCCGTTTTGTCAAGGATTCCCGAAAGTCTGCCATTGCATTTTGAGGCGCTGTATTCGAACTGAAGATCCAGCCCTGTTTTGAAATATAAATAAGGATAGTATCAAAGGAGGATACCAATGCTCTGCAGGCGATGAACGGCTATACAAGCTTTTCCCTAATGTGCGGCTCTCTCGATGTGTCCGTATTTGCGGTAATGTAAATGTTGATTTTGCAACGCAAAGGTTGATTTTAAATAATTTTGTTTATAGTCATGGAGAACTGTAACGCTGCGGAGTATTATTCGCCGTCCAATCAGAGTTTGCCGTCGATATCGTCTTTGCGCCAATATCCGCATCAGAACTTCACGTAAGTTTTTTGTTAATAAATTTTATCCATATAAGTATATTTTGCAATGTATACAAATATATTTTTATGCTAAATTTTATACTTTACAGAATGCCATATTATGCGAACCAACAGCCCTTTTATTGCGATGAACAGCAGACAAATGCAGTCGTACAATACGGTGAAGGACCAATAGAAGAGACTGCTGTCGCTGTAGTGCGATCGGTGATCGCAATGAAGAAGGGCGACAAAATACCACATCTTGTAAATCAAGAGTCAGCTGTCTTCAGCAACAATAGCACACAAAGCGAAGCAGCAGCCGTAGAGAGATCGATTGTAGCTATACAGTCGCTGATCTCGAATAATCAGGACGACAAGATATCATATATTGCAAACCAATACCTAGCTAACTTTAACTACAATAATCAAACTAATAACGGATATAACGAAGCTATTACGCAGTACAGCGAAAAAGACATTACGTCAATGGCTGTAGACGCAATACAACCGATCGCAACTGTGGAGCCAACGACTCCAACTAATCCAGACGATTTTCCTGGAGAACTGAACTTCCAGTTCCTCATCAACGGTGACGAGAGCTATAAAAAATCTTTCGTGGTAAGTATTTAAAAATTCTATATCTCAACAACTACGGCATATAATATCATTAAAAATACAAATATTCAAACAAATTTTTTCTCCCTCGCAGTATTCAAAACAACTCGGCAAAGTGTTCCTCAGTATGAAAAAGTCGCTACCAGTACAATTCGCATGGACAAATTTCTCATCAAGCTTACGAGTGCGCGCTTGCATGATCTTCCAAAACGACCACAGTCGCGACAAACCCGTACAACGTTGTCTTGCGCACAAAGCAAGCGAATTACCGGAAAATGGATCCGTCGAGCCACTGCAGCTAAGATTCACTTTTCGTACTAACCAGTGGGGTAGCGTGTACCAAGAAGACGCCAACGGATTCCTATCAGTCGTGACGCCTGCAGGACTACCCAACCCCGGCTGCGATTACTTTCAAGTGGATTACATGTTTTTCTGCATGACCAGCTGCGTTACTGGCATCAATAGAAGAGCGACAATTTTAGTATTTACTCTCGAGGACGAGAACGGATTCGTCTTTGGAAAACGATCGCTTCCGATACAAATTTGCTCGTGTCCGAAAAGAGACATGGAGAAAGAAGAAAAAAACACAATAGTGAATCATGCTGCTAAGAAAAAGGTGAACAAAAATAAAAAAATAGAAAAACCCGCTCCTTACCCAGTATCACGGACGCAGTGTAAATCGAACTTTCCGCAGCCAATATCAAGCTTGCCACAGCCAATATCAAGCTTGCCACAGCCAAGGTCAATGCTGTCTGATAATGATGAGGACGATACAGTGTTTGACTTAAATTTGAAAATTCTAGGAGGAGAAGAGTACTTGGCTGTATTACATTTTGCTTATGGCCATATTTTAAGAGTCTCGTACGAAAATAATACATTTAACAAACATCAAAGTGAACTCGATGATATAAGGCGAAAGATAGACGAATATAAGAGAACAAACGCAACCTCTTGAGAAGATTTAGGTTCAAGTATATATAATATTTTGAAGATATTTGTGTTTGTAAATACTAAATTCATCCGCGTATGTGTGCATAAATATTAAACTTAAATAATAAAATTGTAATACAATATAAAAATAATTCTATTAATCTTAATTCCTACAATTTCCTTTCCTCCAATCCGAATCCCATAAAATCCCATAAAACTTGCCTCTCGTATCAATAATTTGCTGCATCAACTATATGCAAAAAAAAATCAAGAGCTTATTGCGAAACTATTTATATATATATATAGGAATTCATTATAAAATTCATATAAGCGAATTATGAAATTAAACTTATGAATACGTTAGTTCAATATATTTTACCATTCAATCTTCTGTAGGTTAATACTAAACAAATACCGAAAAACGTCACTATTTGTTTGTGAAAGCCGAAAACGCTTAATTGTCTATTTTTCTCAATGCACACATCATCAGTTTATAAAACCCCGCCAGCTGAGTCATCCGCAAAATTTCGAAACTCCAACTCGCAACGCGATTGGCTGCCTGCATGCACATCTCTAATAGCAGAAACGAATTTACTGTGTGATATTGGCGCGCGCACGGCACCTGCAGGCTTTTCCCGCGAACTGCACGACGAAATTTTTCAAAATGGCTGAACTGGCAACGCTGGCGTGCAGCCGTGGAAATACGTGAACTGAACGTGATATCAAGTCGCACACACGCACGTTTTCCCTCTCTCTAGTCTCATCTCGCGAGAGGAACTTTTTCCATATGAGCAAGTCGTCGTGAACGCGCTACACTCTATTCTCATCTTAAAATACCTCAAAAAAACGGAAACCAGCCCCCAGGAGCAGGTAACGCCTACGCTTATTTGTATTTTTGCATTGTGCTCCGAAAAAGTGGAAAATTCGGCCCTTCCGTTTGGGGCATTGTGTGTGGAAAGCATAATATATCCTGGACTGACTGATTGTATGCTTCTCTAGTGCTGCTGCTGCTGCTGCTGCTTCGGGGCCTGTGAGTTTTCTGCCAGAGTTTGGTGTCAGCTTTCGCTGACTCTCTGGAACATATCTGCTTTTGGTACTTTGTTCTGGCTGGTCTGTTGCAGGTACTTGTTGCTGCGGAGCTTTTTTGCTTTTCTTATGGTTCTGTGATTGGTATTATTTTCTTAGGATTCAGTCAGAAGTGCATTCTACTTGTTGAATTAATAGGATGCGCTGAATTGTTACACAATATGCTGTTGATAATTGTATCACGATTGTATTTGTGTAACATTTTCAGTCTTTTAGTCATTCAGATTAAATTTCCATTCATTTATACATAGTTTTACCTCAGTCTCTTTAAGAATCGTGATTTGTTTAGCTCAGAGTGATCAAGTTTCTTTTGTAAACATGTAACATTGCAACCAGTGGCTTTTTCTACAATGCATATTATGAATATTTACTTGTAAAATTATGACGTCATTTGTAATTTTTTTGTTTACATCCGCGTAAAGTAGTTTAAAATTTTTTAATTTTCTGTTTAGTGTTGACAAAATTGTGTTAATAATTGCTTTATTTTATAAAAAAAAATTTAGTTTTATAATATTTACAAATTTACTCATACTGTTTTAATGAAATAGAGATGGCACTGTGTGAGAGTGTAAAGTAACGCATGCCTTATTAAAACACAAGCCATAGAAGAGAGTTTTAAAATAGAACTATTAATGAGGATTTTACAAATGCTTATTTTTATCAATAAGGTGGACTGCTTTTAACAGTTATTTATATTTAACGCAATAGATATATAAGTCTTATGCACTGTACAAATGATATTTATAATTCAAGGTTATTTTTATTCAATTAAAGAAGCATCAATTGTATTATTAAACCAACCAATTTATTTTCTATGATAAATATTTACATAGAACATACGTTATTTTCTTGTGAATGGAAATAAACAGTGTTCAACGTTGGTCTTATCAAAGTAGAAAAAAAGTTGTGTGTCATTCAAAAAAGTGACCTAAATTCAAACCCAGCTCTCATAAGTAAGAAAACAACTGTATAATCTTCGTATTCATCTATGTAAACAAATATAATCTAACCTTATCGTACAACAAGTACTTTGCAAATACCAGTTTTCCATATTTATGTGTTTTTGATATTGTTGCAGCATCTCCTAACCTATAAGTGTACGACGTAAACTAAGGGTTTGTGCGCCTCTGGGTGGTGTGTGGATCATGTCATCCACTTGCCGAGCAATGTGATGAGTAGCTGTGGGAGCACTAGTATCGGCACCAAGCTAAAGATACAAAAGAATTCAGAAAAAAGCGAAGAGTCCGTTATTATACAACATCAAGACGAAGAAGAATTAGATGACAACGAAACATTGAAAGATTACAACGTTGGTGACATCATCAGAGCACCAAGAGCCACTCTGTTTATTTGTCCAAGAAATTCGAGCACTTTTCCAGCTGACCACAGTTTTTCAAGGTTCAAAACCAGGTAACAATCTAATATGCCACCATATTTGCGTAAAGCGAATTTGTTCATTGAGCAATGTGGTTTTGTAATTAGATCCAGTGGTGAACCACGAAATGAATTTCGAATGGCTCGCGGAGGTATTAGTGGAGACCGTGGGCGAGGTGGAAGCAGCAGCGGAACGAGGGGTCGGGCCTTTAAGAAAACCGTCGTCGATCGCGAGCCAAATTCCGACAGCAGTTACTCGCATTCTTCATCGAGACCAAAATTTCAAGAATCGCTGAAGAACCAGGAGAACAAGTATTACGATGACAAGAGAATAAATGGTAAGTTTACATTAACTCTCCTTTCTTCTTCTTCGAAAAGTTTATAAAAAATGTTATTGCTTTGACAGAGGATTCGAGAATTTCAAAGCTTTTAAGGCGTCTGTGCCGAGAAGATGACTACGATCACTTTCTAGCTCTTTGCAAGCAATTGCAGGAGGGTATTGTCGCGCCCGAGAATCAGAGATACATCAAGCGAAATTTAGATGTTATATGCGAAAATCTCATGGACATTTTGTACAGTGGACCTAGTCTCGAAGCAAAACAACAGGTGGCCAAATGCCTGGGACGCATTGGTTATGTCGCGGATCAAGATTTTAAAAGGTTAGTACTTTCTAAAATCAAAAAATGTATTTCAATGACGAATAGATTTGTAACGTTAAATAACTTTATCCCGTAGATTTATGGACTGGATATTTAACAAATACTCTGTAGAACGCAAAGACGACGTGAAATGTTTACTCATGAAGTCTTTCGGCGAAAGTCTGAAGCTCGACGCAGAAGCGCCAAAGCTGAAAGACCATTCGGTGGCTATAATGACGCAGCTGCAGTCGGCCTTGGAGAACGTGGACCGGCCAGATCTGCTGATCGCGACCGTAGACTCGATCTTACTCATAATCGACATGTATCCGGAGAGCTTTACCGATCATTTCCGCGACACTGTGGACATCCTCGTTGGTTGGCACATCGACTCGACCCAGCAGAAATCAATCGTCGCCTACGCCAGCCGTAGTCTTCAACGATTACGCAATTTCTGGATCGCCGATCTGCAATTCACGCTGACGCTGCTCGGTCAATTTCTCGAGGATATGGAGAGCTATGACGAAGAGCTTTCGCTGCCTGGCTCTGGTAGAAGTTCACCCGGTGAGGAGGACGCATTGCCCTGTCCCAAGGACTGTGTACTCAGGATTACCTCTCTCATCGCCGTTTTCAATACCGTCCTGAGGTGCATCGAGGAACATCTGAATCCGAGTTTAACACCCAACGTACAGTGGTCCTTCCTCACTGATTGCCTCTCCAAAATGCTGAGGACCGTCGTCAAGGCTATGGAACTCGATGATGGGATTGACATTATTACTAACAACGATTCTGGACTATCTCAGGAAAACGTCGATAGCATAACTCAGTGTATGAAAAACATGAATCTCTCGCAGAAGAGCATCGACGCTCTACTGAAAAGCTTGAATAAAGACGACGAGGTGAACGAGGAAAGTCTCGTAAAGCTTATAAAATCTCTTAACCTCAAGAAGAACGACAAAAAGAATGCCAAGTATAATGACAAAGACGCGCTTTCTACAGTAACAAAAGACAAGGAAGAATCCCTCATCAGTATGCTCAAATCTATGGACCTTCGAATCAAACGAAACTCCGATCTCTCAGAAGAAAAAGAAGAATTGGTCGTCGTTGCCAACGAATGCATTTATCTCTTGCTCGGGCACCTGCAAAGTCGGATCTCCAAGAACCACGATCTGTTGTATAAATTCATCGATCTACAATTACAGCGTGTCAGTATCTTCTGGGACGATACCATTGTATCTATGCTTAACACCATATCCAAAGTTATCAAAGAGGTTTCGGCCAATCTGCCGTTAGATATAGTGCATACTCTGTTAGGTAAAAACTCGACCATCGTGAAGCTGCGTTTTAGGAGCACTGTCGTCATTCAAAATGCGGTTCTCGGCGTTTATCACAGCTTGTTGAGTCTCAAGAACATCCCACTGCTACAGGAAGCGTATCGTTACATTCTCGCTGATCTCGAAAATGCTTATAAGACTATCATACCTGGGATCGAGCCTCTTGTACCTGAGAACCCTCTTACGGATTTGCAGTACCACAGGAGAAACGCAGAAATCGTGTTGATATTTTTATTACGCGCACTTTCTGATATTGGTATGTTTTCAAGTTTTTCATATTTGTACAATACGCTGACCTATAAAATTCTCATTTTTGGCTTTGACTATTCTAGCAAACGCAAGTAATTCAATTATTGGTATGTGGGCTTTGAAGCCAAGTATTTTGGAACTCTTAGCCGTCAAGTTAAGACCACATGATCCAGTACTGTCTGTAGAGAGTCCGTTACTGCAGTATCACATTTTGTTTTTACTTTTTACTCATTGCTCAAGGTGAGTAAACGAATTTTTATATCTACTGGCAGCAATCAATTTTGTGCAATTACAATCAACAGTGTTTAATCGTTTCAGATACAACCATTTTGTGCCAAGTTCCAGTTTGATAACAGGTACGAGTTCTTGCCGTCCACTGGACATTTTTCCTGGAACGTTAGAAGTGCCTACAGTCTCGCCGACCAGCGGACACTTGTCCATAATTCTGAATCTCATTGCAAAGACTATTGAAAACAAGAGAGCGCCTGATCAAACTCTGCTTTTGCTCCTTGACTGGATACACGAGATCTACTTGCAGGCTGAAAATTATATCGGAGTGCTTAGTAAAACGGAAGAATGTCAAGCTGTGGTGACGAGCCTGTTGGTTTGCGGAGCAACGACTAATCACAAAGTTTCTATGGCAGTAAGTTGATTTTGCTTATCAATGAATGAATTCAAATGTCTTCTTGATTATGTGCTAAGTTGATGTTATTATTTTGAAGGTCTGCAAAAATATTGAAAGTTTGCTGAAAGCAAAACAAGTTTCGTGGTCAGAGGAAATTTATTCCAATATTGTTGACTTGGCTACTCTACACTTGACTTCATTTGACAAAACCGTCCGTGAAACATACGGACATCTTCTCATGAATATTCCGTTAAACATAGTTATTCCAAAACTGAACAAGGCTGGCTTAATATCAGACGACAAGGTATGATCTACTTTTCAGCTCGTGATTAAATTAATAAATGTCGTCATTCCAATTAGCATTTTTGCTTTATAGAAATTCCGAGACATCCAAAACTACTCGTGCGAATCTTTGATCTTGGCACAGAGACTCCATATGCGAAGCAACAATGGCGAAATGCAAGCTCAACATTTCAAAACTTACATGGCCTTCCTTCTACAAGAGTATTACTTCGATGCCTTCGGTTTATCAGAAGTTTTCACTTTATGCTGGCCAACTATATCAGATAACGAAACAATGGCAAAGATGTATGAAATAGCCCTTGCTAACCGCTCGTTCCTATTTTTCTGGGGTGGCTTTGAGGCAGCACAGCACTGCGTCCTCAACAAACTGCGTACACCCTTGGGTAAACCTCAGGAGACATTTACAACTATCGAAGGTGCACTCAAGACATTAGCACGCGAGATTTCCTGTACAGCTGAAATTCCCAAAAAGGACAAACGTGGTCTCGACTACTTGCTGCATGAACATACGCGGGTCAGACAACTGGTTGAGTTTTTGGAGCATCTTGAGCGCGTCATTCATAATGCAGCTGAGGGCTGTGCCGTTGCTTTATTGCCGCACTCCAAGCCTGTGCGCACTTTCTTCCATACCAACAGGTGAGGGCATTATACTTATTAAGGAGAAAAATGAATACTTTATCAGATATTTTAACAATATTTTCATTCTAGATCGACGTGCAAAGAATGGCTAAATCGTATAAGATTGGCTCTATGTGTAGTCTCATTGCACGCTGGACTGGCTACTAATGCACTGAGAAATGGACAGAGGCTGCTCGAGGATCTTTGCATTGCCAATAATACACAAGGCGCAGAATTTGAGAGAGCGATTCTTTGTACTGCCCGGGCGATGGTGATGCTGGGTGAGGCCGAGGCACTGCAAGGTTCGTTTATTCATTTTTGATGTTAAAATTTAAAAGTGGTAAATGTGAGTTGAATATATAAACTATATTTCTTATTTTTTAGGACTTTACGTTTACTGCAAGGAAAAAGATCGCAAATTCGTTTGGCTGAAAGCTGCGATGGAGGAAGCAGCTGGCAAGCATGAGTTAGCCGCCGAAAACTATCGCCGAATTCTTGAAGATCAGATTTTTACTCGCTCTGACGATGACTCGAAGGCTCTTGAATTTCGATGCAAGAACGAGGGAGGTGATTCCCAGGTCGCTGTATTTTGCATGGATCATTTATGCAAATGCTTCCGTTCAGTTGGTGATTGGAAGCAGCTGGAAGCGTGGAAACAACGCGAAGCCGAGATTTTCGATCAGGACAAGAATCTTTGTCTCCGTCGTCAAATGTTGGAGAATGTAGCGCCGCAACAGGCAACTTGCCTTAGAAAATTCGATGAAGCCGAGGAGTTATCTCTTAAAGAACTTTCGGACTGGACATTGCTGGATGAAGAAGCCAAAACGAACTGGAGCTGTGCCAAGACGATGATCGAGTGTTCCAACACCCTGACGAACATCGCGTTGCGAATCCACGCCGAACAGGCGAAAGAGCTGAATTTCCACGAGGATATTGAGCGTTGTAAGAAAGTCGCAGCTAGAACCATGGAAGAAGGTTTACGAAACGTTCCATCCGAGTACCTCAACGACGCTATCTTGGTGCAATACTCGGCAGCCGGGTTAGCCGACCTATTGGCAGGTTGCTCAAGAAACCGAGCCAATGTTTTCGAGTTACCCGACGTCGAAAAGCTCAGCTCACTGAGCTCAAGCGTGCTTACTCAGGTGCTCTGGTGGTCAAACTACTTAACCCGCGCCAGCAAGGACAGTGACTCCAATGAAGACGCCACTAACGAAGTAGACGCTTTACGACTTCATGTTGCACGCTCGGCCCGCAAGGAAGGTAACTTTGGTCTGGCTCAGCGCGAGCTCGGCAAATACTTGTCTGCAGAACGCCATGGCTTAGGAACTAGTGGTTCCGAGTTCCGTGAAATCGTTGAGGAAATTGCAAGTGGTGCCGCAGCGGCAGCCGAGCGTTTGGTTTGGTCCAAGGACAACATGCGAGCCTTCCGTGAGACATCCAAACTACTCTATGACATGGAGCGCTCCGAGGCGGCGCTCAAGATTTGTAGCGTTACGGCGTTGGGTATCTCCAAAAGTATCGTAGCAGCAGGGGAACACGCACCGGCCGAGCTCCGTGAGACCGGTACCAGGGTGCTACTAACTTTAGCCAAGTGGATCCAGCAGGATGCAAAGGTGGAGAACAATGCGCAATTGGATGAGCTTTTGCGCTTTGAGTCGCTCCACAATGACGGATTGATGGATAAGCTCTTTGGAAAGACCACCGAGTTGATACCAGCGTCTGATGTGATCGTCGGCAAACTTGTACAGCTGGGAGTGAATCAGTGTCCGGATCTACCAACTGCCTGGTCTAACTTTGCTGCCTGGTGCTACAAGTGGGGACGCAAAATCGTCGATAATCCCAGCAGTGGCTTGCTCACCGATGCAGATAAAGCTAACATTCAGCAACTTCTACCTCTTGACGTACCTGAAACTGACCTCAATACCATTTACACAATACTGGGTCAAAAGAATCGTGTTCTACCCGAGGATGAAGGTGATATCGACACGAACGACATAAACACCTCGGAGACAATCGAGCACCACTTACGCAGTGTACCAATACTGAACTGCGCCAGCAGCGAACACCTCACAATGCTAGTGGACATTTGGCGACAGGCCCAAGCTCGTATATACGCTTACTATGAGCTATCAGCAAACGCGTACTTTAAGTACCTGCAGTTAGCCAAAGATGCAAACGACTGCGAAACGATTACGGCCACCTTACGACTGCTTCGCTTGGTGGTAAAACACGCGTCGGAATTGCAGAACGTTTTGGAGTCTGGGCTGTCGACAACACCAACAGGTCCCTGGAAAGAGATTATTCCCCAGCTGTTCTCGCGATTGAGCCATCCTGAGTGCTACGTACGCACGCGTGTCTCCGAGTTGCTGTGCCGTGTGGCAGAAAACTCGCCGCATCTTATCACCTTCCCGGCGGTAGTCGGCGCCGTTTCCAGCGGACAAAACAAGAGCTTCGAAGCTGCTACCTTTGGAAAGGAGAGCAGTAGCGACGAGCCTTGCGAAGTAGATTATTTCATCACCGAGGATGGGGATTATCAGCAGGACGTGAACCAAGGATTTATGGACGCGTGTTTTGCGCAGCTTACCGATTGCTTATCCAGCAGGATTCCCGATTCTGTTGATCAAGTATGCTTTTTCTTAACAAGAATGAGTGACGAAGTAACCGAATTTGATGAATAAATTATTTCTATTTCAGGTAAAAATTCTAGTCAGAGAGTTAAGAAGGATCACTCTGTTGTGGGATGAGTTGTGGCTTGCTACATTGTGCCAACATCATTCGGATATCACCAAACGTTTTGAGCAGTTGGAGATAGAAGTACAAAAGGTTCAGGACAATATATGGCTGTCACCTGAGGAAAAAGATAGACTGATCGCTGAAAAGCATCGCATTATACTGAAACCTATCATCTTTATTCTGGAAAATCTCTTGGCTATGACTTCAGTACCTGTTGAGACTCCACATGAGAAATATTTCCAGGTACTTCAATTTTTGCATTGATGTAAAACTTAGTAAGACAACTGTTACATTTATATGGTTTTATAATTATAGGAGAAATTTGGACCATGCATCGAACGCGTGATTGACAAACTGAAAAATCCAAAGAATCCAGCAAGACCCTCAGCTGCTGCCTTACCATTAAAACAATTGGAAGCCAAACTCGCACAGAAAGTACATAAAAGAGGAGCCTACTCATTGTTGATGTCTGATATCAGTCCCACTTTAGCAAAATTCAAAGACACCTCCATCGCTATGCCTGGAATATCCACAGCAAAGTAATATAATCTTACTTTAATTTTCGCATATATGTCGTCGGTGACTGTAACAACTAAATTTCCATGTTTTTTTTCTCAGGATGGTTACGATAAAATCAGTAGATAACAACGTACAGATCCTTCCCACAAAAACCAAACCAAAGAAGCTTGTATTCCGCGGTTCAGATGGCCATGTTTACACCTACCTATTCAAAGGTCTCGAGGATCTACACCTGGACGAGCGTATAATGCAGTTTCTGAGCATCTGTAATACGATGATGTCGAAAAATAACGACAATACCTCTAAAAAGGTGTACCGTGCACGTCACTACTCGGTGATACCGTTGGGTCCACGTTCAGGTCTAATCCAGTGGGTGGACGGTGTCACGCCACTCTTTGCCTTATACAAGCGTTGGCAGCAACGCGAGACCGCCATGGGCAACAAGGGTACCAGTTCAGCTGTGCTCAGACCCTCCGAACTATTCTACAGCAAGCTTACACCATTGCTGAAAGAAAGAGGAATCAGTACGGAGAACAGAAAAGAGTGGCCACTTGCAGTGCTCAAACAGGTGCTCGCCGAACTCATGGCTGAAACGCCTAAGGACTTACTCGCCAAGTAAGTTACACTATTCCTTATTTTATTTACTCATTGGTCGTAGAATTTATTGTAAACGTTTGCGTGTTCTTTCAGAGAGATCTGGTGTAATAGCATAAACGCAGGCAGCTGGTGGCAGGCGACCAAGAACTACTCGTACTCGGTGGCTGTAATGTCGATAATTGGCTACATAATCGGCTTGGGTGATCGGCACCTTGACAACGTTCTCGTGGATCTCAACACCGGGGAGGTAGTGCATATCGATTACAACGTCTGCTTCGAGAAGGGCAAGACCCTGCGCGTGCCGGAGAAGGTACCATTCCGTATGACGCCCAACATCAAGACAGCCCTCGGTGTAACTGGTGTCGAGGTCAGTATTCTTCATATAATTAAAGTATAAATTTGTTTACTATTTTTAAAAAATTGTATTGTCCTTTGTTTATTTATTTACACGAAGAATTTATGTACAAAAAATCGTAATTACTCGCTCAGTATATTTACACAAATTTTCTCAATTCATCACATTTACACGGCAACTCACAATATCTCATATACGTACGTAGTACGAGTACGTTTAATACTGCATCGATAACGCGTTGCAACGCTATCTGTCTTAAGTATAAGAGCCGTCAAGTCTTCAGAGCACAGTCATCTCTCCGATTCTGCCAATTGAGGCATTCTCCTCCGCAGCCTTACACACAAAAGCCGGACCAAGTTCATTGCGAGCTTCAAGTTCTAGCTCTCGCCTAGATAGCTCGCTCTGCTTGCGCAAATAGTTCTTGAAGCTGGAGTTGTAGTCATTGTGATCCGGCGATCGGAGTCTGATTAGACGCTGGAAAGCACGACGGAAGCTCGGATTCTTCCAGGCATAAATGATAGGATTAATACCGCTGTTACTCATCGCAATGGAGAACATGATCCGATATATCGTAGGGCTCGGCTGCTTGCGAGCGTTTATCACCTGAGTGAACGCCACCACGACATACGGCAGCCAGCAGATAGAGAAGCAGCCTAGGATCAGCAAGACCACCTGCGGAAAACACAAATTATTCTTTAGAATTTAAATTTTTAACGAATTACGAATTGGGAACGGCGGTGAGAAGCACCTGAATGCTCTTCCAGTGGCTCGAATCAAAATTGAGGAAGCCGTTCCTTTTCCAACGCTGCGCGTGAGTCTTCGCCTCCTTCCATATTCTCCAGTACAAAAGGAAAATGCTCAACCAGACCGTCAGGAACATCGGCGTCAATATCGCTACTGAAAAGTACCTGCAACGAAAAAGAGTGTCATCACGCAAGACAGTTCATGTTTAAACTCTCAAATGGAATTCCAGAAACTACCTGGGCACCACAGTCCGAAGTTCACATCCACTATTCACATCATAATAGTTCCAATAAGTCGGCATGGTGGATATGAAAAGCGCGCAGCTCCAGACGAAGCCTATCGTCCCATAGACGACCTTGTCCGTCACGTACTCCGGATACTTGAGCGGATGCACGATGGCGAGGTAGCGATCAATGGCGATCGCCGTCACGTTGCCGAAACTCGCGCAACAGCCGCAGGCCAGCAGCGTAAACCTGTATATACATGAATCATCAATTAATAGATAAGAAGACGACTCGTGCATTATGCAAATGTGAGATTTCGGACTCGGATCAATCCGCGATTAAGTAATAGCGACATTGGCTAATGTAAATATGCTTATTGGAAGCATCAAGATCACGTCGACTGATAGCGATAGCTAAAATAAGACGGCCAATTGTGTAATTTAAATGGAAAACAAGTTGAAGTATATAATAAATTAGAAACTGAGAGTCGTCACTGACCTGAGCAAGCAGGTGGCCTTGTTGGCGTTTAGAAAACTACTGACGAAGAAAAAGAGGTGATAGAGCACAGCGACGCCGACGACGAGGTCCGAGATGGCGAGGCTCAGGATTAGCTGGTTCGAGGTGACATTACGCAGACGTCGGCTCAGTCTTACCGCCAAGATCGTCAGGATATTGCCCAGGAGTATGACGATCAGCACCGCGATATCCGCCACTATCCAGCACAAGTAACAACTCGGTGGTGATCTGCAACGTCAAACAATCGTCATTTTCATCTTTCCAATTCGCGCTTTACGTTGGTACCTTTCACTTCACGCGAGGTGATACCAGTAGTGTTTTTTTTCATCATACCTACGCCGCAAGGTCGCGAAATCTTTGTATTACAACGTAATTTTTTCCAACCCTTTCATCGTCGATAGCCGATGATATCCATTTGATAGATTTCCCCCCGGATATATAGGCCAAGCTCGAGATCTCTCTATGTATATGCGTGCGTATATATAATAAACGCAAACAAATTTTCGTCCTGTGGAAACTAACTTCATCGAGGAACTATATAAACATCGATTATGGAGTGCCGATAACACTTGACGCGTTATTAGTTTCCCGACGACGACGACGACTATTTTTTCCGGTCGAATCGATAATCCCCGAAGAGATACACCAGCATTTTTATATACTCTTTCTCTCTCTCTTATATCAGTGAATTACATCGTAATTACCCGCGTCATCGACTCCGCATTCTTTTTTATACACTCTCCATTCGGAAATTCACTGTCGCCTGACGTCATCGAAACGAGCGGCTTTCGATTGAGTAAATAGGACCTACGCACCTTTGCTTTATTACAGAGAAACTCAAACTCACCCGTGTCCAGCGCGGAAATCGCTAATATTGCGATCGGGAAATGGCACACCGGCGAGTGAACCCGTCGCGTCGTCCCGCGTCGAAGTCTCCGGGATGACAGTAAATGGGTCCATTGAGATGATATACTGCTCAAGAGCAGCCGCGACTGAAGTAACGCATGGCTCGAGCGCGAGAACCAAACTGGTCGGCGAGTCTGTCTCTGGTTGTGTGTACAGATGATGATCCGATGCCCCCCTTCTTCCGTGTATCTTATAACGCCTCGGGGCTTTTGCTCTTACTCTTTCACGGAAGCTGCGGCTCTTTGTTTGCTTTTGAAGCTTTGGGGAAAATTTGTTTAGGCTTTGTGGAGCAATGTTGTAGGGAATTTTCAAAGTGATGGGAAAATCTGTTTTTTCTCTTTGACTGTCCTTGTGCTATACTCTCCTCGAGTATGGAAATTTTTTATTTTTCAAATCACTGAAACAACGGTTAGCCTTGGCGATATAATGACTTATCCTTCATTAAATCACATCACAATTGCACACAAAAGCGCACATCACTTGCATATGATGAGTGTGCACAGAATCATCCGCACATCAGCAGCGACGACGCATAACTAAACGAGCGCGCGCGAGCCAACCGACCAACTCTCTGGGGGGAAAAAAATAGCAATCCTTATCTGGCCCATATGTCAAGTGGTGGTCAGCGTAAATCGATTTTCATTGAGTGTGCGTTGGCGAAAGGCCACACGGTTTGTATATACACTTGCATCGGCCCGCGGGCTGTTTTTCGACTATAAAACTTATCAGACGGGCTTATTGTTTTCCCCGTCGGCGCAGTCTCGAGAGCTTCTCTGTGTGCTTTCGCCGATAATGAGACGTCTGGTCGATGATCTCTCCCTTTCGAAAACAAAAAACAAGATGCATCAGCGAAAATTTGAAAAGTGTCGGTAAAACAGGTCTTCTATTTCTGTTCCAGGGTATATTCCGACTGGCTTGTGAGCACACCTTGCGAGTAATGCGTCGTGGTGGTGAAACGCTGCTGACTTTGCTCGAGGCTTTCGTATACGACCCACTGGTGGACTGGCGAGCCGGTGCCGAGAACAGCATCGCGACTTACGGAGCCTGTCAAGCTCGAGCCCGATGTACCGGCGTTGGACGCAAGCAACTTGAAATTGAGCTTACAGCCGCCATGTTCGCTGTCAGGATAGCAGAGATGCGAGCAGAGTGGCTTGCTAACAAGGAGGAGCTCACCAAGTGTTTCCCGACACTCTGTCATAGACTGACAAGGTATGCAGCTCTGTTTTACCGACGGAATGGAGTTATCTGGGATTCTTTTTTACCGGCGGGATTGGATTTTGTTGTAAAGGTGGATCGAGGCTTGCGAGGCGTCGAAGCAGTGTCAGGAGTCTCTACAGGATAGACACAGGCAGTTGGCCCTTGTTAAAGAGGCCCAAGCGATGGGTCGTAATCATGCACTGTATTCTGTGGTCAAAAGGTACAATACTTACAAGCGCGCCAAGGACGTACTGGAGAAGGCGAAGGTCGGACTGAAGGAACGCATCGATGACTGTCAAAAACAGATCAACACGCATAATGTGAGTAGTGAAAGATTTATCTGATGTTTTGGAATAATAAATTTTGCGTCTATTATTAAACTGAGTTTGTCAGTACGTGTTTAAGTTAAAAATAAAACTGCAGTTTTTAATTTAGCCTGCCATTATCGGTATTCTCTTCTCGATTAGATAAATTTTAATTGGATTTTTTTATGACGCATTAATGTATTCCTATAAAAAGTATAAGGAACCACGTACTCTTACTTTGAACTTGTATGACCGACAGGTGACTATGAACCATCCGGGTCTAGTTTTTTCGTCGGCGTCTTGTCTGTTATTAAATCACGTGAGCGGCGCGCATTCTGACTCATACATCATTTCGATTTATTGCTTTGGAATTCATATTTTCGCGTTATCCCATATATCACGGCGAATTTTTTACCGTAATCCATCTGTGTGTCTGAATTTAGCGAGTCATCGAGACAAAAAAATAGCACCGCTTATCCATCATCTGAATGCACAACCATTCCGACGAGCCGGTCTCTTTTTTAATCAGCGTTAAACATCGTCACCCCGTGTGTACTCCGGAAGAAAAGAATTATCCGCTCCAAGCGCGTTTATATTGCCACTTAACCAATCTCGCCTCGTAAACAAGAAAGTAATTACACTTTGTTTTCTTTGCAGCTGGCTTTAAGCGCAGTTAGAGGCGGTCAGCTGGGCCGTTGGCTCTCGGAGCTGGGAAGCTCGACGATCCAGGAGGACCACCTCGTATTCGATCTTGTAAAAGAATTTCTGCAGAACGCCGGCCAAAGCCAAATGATCGTTCAGTGCGAGCAGTCAGAGAACGAGCTTACCCAGCTCGCGGTACAACAGTCGATTCTCATTCGTAGCTGCTTAGATTTGCTTAGCCAGTACTCGGCTATTTGTAATCTGTATCCGCTGAGTAGCATGGCCCAGCATCGCTCGGTACTTTATCACGCGTGGGCGAGTAAGTTGCTGATGACCGGTACTGTGGATGCTTGCCATGAGGTGTTAGCACAGATGGAAGCGCATTTTTCACCTGTTAGTGCTGCCAATCCTAGAGTTCAGAGAACCGTTGCCTTCTCCTATCAAGTCCAGGCGATATTGAGCGAAGCCAACGATAAATTCACCAAGGCTTATGAAAGGATGATCGGAGAAGGACTACCAGATGCTCTTGTCAGGATCGAGAAGGCGTACGTCGATTCCAAGACGCAGATCGTTGCTTTCTTGAGGAGAGAAAAAGCCGCGGAAAAGGCCCTGGAATGCGTCAACATCAGTGCGTTGTGTACCCTCAATAAAAAGTACCTCATGATGGAAGGAGCAGCGAAGTGCGCCGGCGACTGCTTGGTCGACCTGACGTCCCGAGAAGGCGACTGGTTCCTTGACGAGATGAGACTGATGTCCTCGCTAATTTCGGAAATGATATCCTTGATTCCTGAGAGCCACAAGTCCAACAACGACCCTAAGATCTCCCTGGTATTCAAGTGCCTCAAGAGCGCGGATTCGATTCACAAGGGATTGCAAGAATTGAACTACAACTTCCACACGATCATTCTGCCCGAGGCGACCAAGACTATTATTACCGAGGAGCCGAGCGTCATGCGAATGGTCAACGAGCTCGACGAGATCATCGCCTTGACTGGACTATCTCTCTTAGAGATTCTTGAACAGCTGGAAATGCATCTGAGATTCACGATAATGGAAATGGAGAGTCCGCACGCTATAATGCAGACGGTAGTGGATGCTCTGAAAATTCGATTCGAGGCTCTTCTTTCCCGTCCAGCAGATCTACAAGAGCTTAACCAAGAAGAGACACTGACGCCAGGTCAGATGCTACTTATGGGCTTTAACGGACTCTTTGAAAAGCTACAGATGGAGGGTAATGCCCTGATCAGTGCTCTCAGTTCGCTCGACATACCACCCAGCTGGAAGAAGATCGACCAAATTAGGGAGGCTAAGGACATGGCCGCGCCGATATTCAACGAGGCCGCGCGCAAAGTTCTTGAAGACATCTTCCTCGTAAAGCGTTTGCACACGATCCAGAAGTTCTTCTCAATGTGTCGAGATATTGCCTTTGCTTTCCGAGGAGAGACAGCTAGTATATACGAGGGCGGACTCGCCGGCGTCTACAGCGACGAGCAGCTCAACAAGCCCATTCGACTTTTTACCGCGGACTACGTCTCGCGACAGCTGATTGGCGTTACATCGCAGAGCTTAGGTATCGCACTCTGCTTCCTTTTACAACGCATGGGCCTAAACGTTACCAGTGAGATTGAGCAGCGGGACATTGGCGCAGAGAGCAAGGTGAGTAAACAATTCAAAAAATCATGAATCAAAAACAATGAAGTTTATTACAGCACACTTTTTTCTATTATTCACAGGTATCATTGGAAGAACTATGTAGAAAAGCTATAGATATGGGCATGAAGAAAGGTTTATTCGGATGTTCGACTCTAAGTCAGGTGAGTGCACTGAGCACCACACTGGAGAGTAGTTGGAGAAGAAAACAAAGTGCCAAAGCTGCCCAACAAGCGGTTGAGGTTGCGCGAGCTACCGTGCAGAGATTGCAATTACAACTGACCGCGCATTATTGGTTGCACGAAGACTACTTGATCATTGGATCTAATATGAACCTCATCAATCCGATCAGTAAGTTTATTAAAATGACTTTTGGTCAAAAAAGCCCGATGACATTGCAACTAAGCATAAATGTTTCCACTTTTTACAGATCGTCCGTCCTTTATGCTGGAACTGCGAAAAACCGCAGCGGGCTTATCGAACCTACAGGTACGCGTGAACGAGGCGCGCGAGCAGCAGCAAAATCTTGTACAAAGTGCGATCCAGCGTTTGAAATGGGCAGCAGGTGTCAATCCGGCTCTCAATGAAGTTATGGCTGCGTTTGATAATGCCGTGTTGACCAGTTGCGAAAAGCTAACTCGCCAAGCTAACCTATCAGCGGTAGTCGTCAACGCTTGCAACTCTATCCTACATTACGAGGCTCTGCGCACCAGAACGCAAGAGAGTGTTACCAATGATGCGAACCTGGCCAAACTGGTCAAACGTTGGGAAGAGAGCTGCATGCTTACGGCAAACCTTACGATCACCGTCACTCCAATTGAGGAAAATCTGGTGGAATTGCTACAAATTAGTGCGGATAATAATATCGATGCCAACTGGTTGAAGCAGACGGAAAAGCTCATCTCAGACGCGATAGTCGAGGCACAGAAGAAGACCCAGGACCGGCAGGAGGCTTTCTGTCTGACACAGCAGGCAATGAGAGAACAAGTTGGCCTGTTGCAGGCTGTTGTGGCTGAACACCACAGACTCATGAACGACGTCAGACTGCTACTCAGAAGCATGGCTAAGCAGGAGAACATCATCGGCCTTCAGGTAAAATATATCCACACATCAGTATACAAAATTAGTTTTGTTACAATAAAATTGACACCAACGATCAATTTCAGGAATTTTTAATGAACTATCGCTCATGCACCGAAAGTCTGTCTGGAACGGTGAAAGAATTGGAATCTGAAAATCTGGAGCCTAACAAGGCGGCGCTATTGAAGATGGAATTGGAAACGTTGGCTGTAAAAACACCTGCATTGTACGATGAGTTGCTATCATTTGCGAATGAATCAATGAATGAGCAGAACGTGCCTGAATTCGCTTTTAACAAGGCCAAGCTGATAAGGCAGGACAGCGTATGTCTTAGTCCAAGAAAGGGAGTTGCACCGGCGAGAGATCCAACAACTGGTAAAGGTAAGTAATCGCTATTATAAGTTACACTAGCCAAAGATTCCGTGAATATAACGTCGATTCATCTGTTTACAGCGGTACAAGAACGCAACGCTTACGCGCTG
Source organism: Cecidostiba fungosa (assembly GCA_900474305.1). NCBI lineage: Eukaryota > Metazoa > Arthropoda > Insecta > Hymenoptera > Pteromalidae > Cecidostiba > Cecidostiba fungosa. Next base: position 12,138 of record UCOJ01001007.1, on the reverse strand, counting down.
AACGTCTGGCGTCGCGTGCGCATGAAACTCGAGGGTCGAGAACCAAATCCCAATCGCAAGTACACTACCGCCGAACAGGTCGAGTACGTAATACGCGAAGCTCAGAGCATCGAGAACCTGGCCCTTCTCTATGAGGGCTGGACGCCCTGGGTCTGAGGGTCGCCTAGCAAAAGCCGCCCCGCCAACGCGGGCGCGCCCTGGGATTTCCGATGCATATATGCGCATAAGTAAACAGAACAACTATCAACGCGAGCAACAACAGTCAACGTGTCTCTGTCTCTCTCACTCTCCTGCGCAAGTCGCTCTCGAATACGAGAGTTAGACACGTGCGGCATAACAGGGAGAGGACAAAGGACCCGCGGACGGCTCGAACGCAAAAATAAACGAGCTGTAGTAAAACAAGAGCAACAACAACGGCTGCAGTTGCAGCAGCGGTAAAAGCTACAGCTATATGAAGCCATCTGCAATGCAATCTACATAACTCCTATCTTCTCACCCTCTGTATCGGTGTACGAGCTGGAACTGGGAGGAGTACGAAGGGGTACGACAGCGACGAGCAATGAAAGTAAATAGCGTTAGGGTGTAGCGGAGAAATGACGGGAGTGTGTCCTTTTCTTCGTAGTAGGAACGTAAGGATGTCATAAGCGTAGGGAAAACGTCGCGTCGTCGAAAGGAGATGGCAGGGCTAACAGGAGTTTAGGAGCTGAGTGCGCTGGAAAGCTCTCCTCTCTTAATGTGTGACGATAATATCTGACTCTTTTGCTAGCAAGCTTTAGGATTGACTATTGCACTGGTCGCAAAATTATCAAGGATAGCTTGTCCCGAAGTAAATTTAACATGTTCCTACTTTGGTACACTCGAACAAAGTTAAAAATAGTTTTAACAATCGTAATTTTTCAAAATAATTATTAACGCAATCGAGTGTACCAGGTATTTATACACGTTTATTATCATTGAATGCATTTTTTAAACACTTAACTCAAATAAATTTAAATGATTTAACCATAGCGAGACTTCGATTGACGATGTAATCTCTGCAACTTTGCGACTAGGCAAAGGAACATTCTTTGGAATGGCTAATTTAAGGAGCATGACGGGAGTCCGAGAGCAAATAAGGCAGCTCAAGCTCGTTTAAGGTAGAAACCGAATATTTAGTGGATGGAAAACTTCGAGTTGCGCAGCAGTTAGCAACTGCTTGGTGAACTCGACTTAAGAGTATTATAAGTCAACTAATAATACTGGACCGCAAAATTTTAAATTTAACTGCAGATGATATGACTCTTTAATACATTTACTTCGTGCTATAACAAATAATAATCAACAATTTTTCATTCCAGCTGATGCAAATTAAATATTATAAAAAAACTGACCTAAAATTATTAAGTAAATGCAAGAACAAAAATTAACTGTATATTCTGCAGAAAAGTTTATGATTTTGTGATTCAAAACATTCTTTTTAAATAATCGTATCGACAAAAGTTGACGAAATCGACGATAATATAGCATTGTCGGCGAAACTAGTGTATCGCGTTCGTTACAATTCATTTCAAAGTTATTCAAACAAAAAATAATTAGTTCATACTCAAATTCTTAGATAGACGTACTAACTAAATTGAACTTTGAAATATTTTTTTTGAAACTGAATGCGTAGCATGTTTTCTTCTAAAAAATATTAAATTCCAATGATTACTACGATATTCCAGTGAAAATACTTGCTATTTATACTATTTGAATGATCAAATAACGAACGCGCAATTTAATAGTGTGTTTAATTTTCATTTTTTTCCGTATGATACTAAAAAATTATACCAACGCGTATAGCAATGCTTTTAACATTGGTTTACATTACTTAGTTATGGCTGAGAATAGATAAAAAATAAATAAAAATAAGCAAGCCTCCGTAGTTTGCGATTAGCTATAGGGATTTAGTAATGGTTGAAAATGTCAATTTTTCAATGGTTGAACATATTGATTATTCTTGTTTTTTTTACTATTAACTCAACGTGTTATTTAAAGTATATTTGGGCACAGCTGAATAAATAATCGTTTTCTGAATAGTAAAAATTCAATTTACTATAATTCGATAAAATGATAAATTATTCGATTTATACCATAAGTTTAAAGTCACAAGTAACATTTGTTTAGTCAAAGAAAAATTGACGTTATCAACTTATTAACAGGATAATTTTCGCTTTTATTAAGAGAACGTTTTGCTCTTAATAACCAGGTATAGGGATCACTAAATTTGTTTAAAAAATAAGGGTAAAAAACACCGTTCCATCACATCAGAATATAATATTAGCTATCAATTGGATATAATCGAAATATTGAAAGAAAATTCTATTTTTTTATTCTTTTTTTTATTTTATGAGACATGTCAACTCCAGTTATGCACCGGTATGTTTAATTGCCGATCTGTGTGTGTTAATTGCTGGCTATTTTTCCACTTTTGCTTTTTATTAAGATGATTGTAATAACTGTCAAAATCTGGCACAAGTATGTGAATGTTCAAATAAACGTAATAAAATTAATTTATTAACGCTGTTTCATTTATTATTTTTTGTTTCTTCGCAATCTAGACTTGTTGAGATCAAATTAATTAAAAATGCGTTATATGCCAATTATTCTAAAACATTCGAAAAAAACTGACAACCTATAAAGGCTTCATGGGGGAATTGTGTTTTTGATTTTTTAAATCGGTATTTTGTACTGTTGTTATCGCAAACTGATTGTTTCTTTTTTTTTTAATTAAAAAAATGAAGATCTGATTCTAATACACAAAATAATGACTATTCGTCTATATAAAGTTTATAAAAAGTACCTATAAATATGAAAATAACCTTAAATACGTTTTTATTATTAAACCTATTTTCAAAAGGAGCCGAGGAGAGCAGACCGTCACTTGTACGTAATACGCGTGAGTTCCATCATTTATAATGAAGTTGCAAAGTTGTTGTAGTCAAGTAAGGTTTCTATCAAATTTTCCCTAGATGGGTTTGTATAGTTTTTGTCTGGGAGGAAGCAAAAACCGGTTGAGATAGATTCTTTTAAGTACACGTATGTATTTGGGATATTTATATTATATTTTGCATAACAGTGAAAAATTGTATTTTTGATAGACGTTTTTATTTTTAATGACTAACAATGTCGATACTTCATTAACTATTCTTATAATTTTTAAGTTTTATATTTAAAAAAATGAATATATAAGTTCAATTTTCTCTAATAAGTATATTAAGTCGATTCGTACTATAATACATTTCATTATCACATGATACTTATCTTGCAGCACTCATTTATTATGAATAGGCGTGACAGGCATTTTATACAGAAAAAATTTCATACTTTTCTTTTAAATTTTTTCACTCTGTAAATCGTTCTAATGCCCGTATATTTTTAGTCACACAAGTTACACATTTGAACTTGAAAAAAATCACAACTAATAAAAAAGTCATGTCTGCTTTAATCCAATAAAATAAAGTTTAATCATAAATACATCATTCATTCATTCATTGAGTTAAAGCAGCAATGTACATTTGTACAATTACAACAAAAGATCATTAGACTTGGGTATCATAACTTTGAACATCGGAGAACTAAACAAGGATTTTTGCACTATTTTTCCAAAAATCTAATACGTTCCCTTATGAAGTCAATGCAATTGATAAAATCAATAAATAACAAATAATTAACAAATTATGAAAGTAAACAAAATAAACGTGTATCATAATCTAATTTAAAAAGTTTAGTAGCGTTGTTTTTATAAAGTTTCATATCAGATGTTGAACATTAACAACACAAAGAAAACGGTCATTATATTTACTCTCCGTAAATTTTTACGCACCTTGCACCTTAGCCCGTAATACAAATTTTATACAATATATATCACCTATAAAACAAGATATTTTCTATAAATAAGCCATTTCATGTGGTGGCTAGAGCGTTCTTTTAAGGAGATGTCAAAGTTTCATTTTATTGATCAAAATCAGTTATTGAATACTTTTAAACGCTCTCTAGTAAGACTAACACATGTCAAAAAAGGCATATCTTAAATCATAAAAAAAGGAATTTTTTAAATTCATCTAATCTCCCATAAACTTGTTGACCTATCCGTGTGATATGGTATTTCAACCTCAGTTTATCAGGATCTGGATAAATTTATTTTGCTCTGGCGCTATAAAAATTACAATTTAAAATAGGCCTATTCTGAAATATACTAATCTTTGTAGAATATCTATAAAAATTGCATTGTCAATTAGAGAAATAAATCAGCGACAAGTTATCATTTTAGTGTTTAAATTAATGAATAGATATGATAAATCTTGAGTGCCTATACATAAGCTATGAAGTTTACATCCCCTTGAACGTCCTGATGCACGTATCTACAATAAAAGCCTTTGCCAGTATTAAACCCCTGCTTTATTCCTGATTTTTATCGCGTTCTTCTCAAAGATCTCGCTTTAGCAGCTGATCTATCTGCGTCTTGTACATTTCTTTTACATCTTCCAGGTCAAGTCGCAGTTCCTGATTTTCTTCTACTTTCTCACCATACATCTGCAGGAGTGCATCGTATTTGGTTTGAATGTCATTAAGACTTTCCTTTATCGTCTCCATCTCACCGACTGTAGAGTTTAGATCTTCGACTTTCGAGGCCAAAGAAGAAACTTCAGTGTTTAGAGCATCTCGTTCCGCGTTTCGACGAGACAACTCCCACTGTAATTGTTGAACTTCGCCTGAAAAAGAATTGAAAAATTTATTTTGTTTTTATTTGTAAAAGTAAAACCTTTTTATTTCCTTACCTTCTCTTTGTTTCAACTGTGCTTGAAGATTTTCGAACATTGATGTGCTGTTCGTTCCAGATCTAAAGCTATCATAAACGTTTGGAAATCTACCAGAGCTACTTTCGAACATTGCATCATTGAACTATAAAATATAAACCTTATATTTTTATAAACTTTCTTATTATAATATTTTTAGTATTATTTAACTACTTGGAAAACTTACCGCCGGCCAAATACTGTTTGCACTACTAACCGAATCTCTTTCAATACTCAAAGTTGGACTGTATCGTAGCTCTTCGTCGACACTCGTTTGTTGTTCCAGAATCGCATTGTTCTTGCGCTTTTCTGCTTCAACAGCTGCTTTTTCCATCGAAATTTTACTCTCCAACGATAAAATTTCCCTCTTAAGTTCTTTAATTTCAGTTGCATGGGCTTCTTCAAGCATTTTCATCGCTTGCTTGTGCCTGTAAATAAGAATTATATTATTATAATGATAAATACGATTACTTATGCTTGAAAAAAGCAATCTAAGTTATAAAAATAAATACTAACACTTCATTTTCCTCTGCGAGTTTCTTATTCTGTTCTTTAAGTGATTCAAGTGTTTCGTCAAGTTTCTTTCGATCGGTATTCTTGGCGTTGATTTTCGTCTCAAGCACAGAACATCTTGACTTAAGATTAGTATTTTCCTCTCCGAGCGATCGATTCGTTTCGCTGATCGATTCCAATTTTGCCTGCAAATCAGCGATCTTTTCGGTCATCATTTCTTCCTGCCTCATATACACGCTTGTCTTGTGCGATAGGCTCGACTGAACTTGCTCTAGTTGGCGTAATAGAGGCTTTGTTGCTTGAGACACTGATTCTGACATCTCTTCGCTGCGAGATTCTGCAGCTTCTAAGCGCTTTAACAGATCCATATTTTCCTGTTTTAGAGTTTTCTCTTTCCTGCAAAAGAAATTTTAGCTTTAGTTCCCATACTTAAAATATAAAGCTTCAAGGTTGCAAATAGTTACTTACTTGATGTGACTTTCTTCTGCTTGTCTGAGTTTGACTTTTAAATCTTCAACTTGAGCTGTAAGTTGATGTGATTCACCAGCATTTTCGATAGCTAGTTTTAACTCTTCCTCGGCATCAGTCAGTTTCTCCTTGGTCTCTAACAGTTCTCTAAACCGATAAAAATTTTGTTCGTACATGGAGTTTTTTTAAATAATAAAATAAAAAAACTAATGAGAAAACTTACGATTTTGCAGCATCAAAACTTTTCTTATAAGCCTCCATCTTATTAGTAACGTGATCGAGTTGCTCAGTCAAGCTCAAAATCTCTTTCTCTTGTTTTTTACACTTAGCAGTCAATGTGTGCACTGCCTCAATTTGACTACGTTCGACCTCCTCCTTGGCATAGAGCGAGCGTTTTAATCTTTCCAGTTCCGTAGTTTGTTCTTCTAGTTGATCTCTGAAAATCAACAAGATTTAAATTCATATCTTCATAATTTTATCATTAAAATTAAGTAAAACAATCGATCTAACTTTTGAGTTTTAATTAAGGCATCGTTCTCTTTTTCTTTAGCTCTAAGCTTCTTGATGATGTTACTATGTTGAAGTTGCTGTTTGCTGAGTTTCTCGCCCTCTTCGCGTAGCTCCTTGATGATTTCGTCTTTCTCGGCGTTGATATTCGACATCTCGGCGGATGAGAGTCGTGTCGCCGCCTCCTGTCTCATCTGCTCAAGGTTTTTTCTCAACGCATCCCTTTCTCGAATCGCCTGCTGGAATTTCCGCTCCAAAGCTGACAGCCGCTGTGTGTACTCTTCCGTTATCTGAGTCAAATCCTGACTGTGTTCTGCGTGTTTCTCTACATTATCCAGTTGTCTAAATTATCATAGAATAAAACCTATTATTAGAGGAATCCACAAAGGATTTTAATTTATCGAAACTGAAAAAATCGTACTTCTTGAGACTTGAGTTTTGCTCATGCAGCTCCATATTGGTTCGGCTGACCTCAATGAGCTTGGACTCACGTGCCTCCAAGATTTCTGTCATTTCACGGATTCTCCGAAGTAACCGTTCAATCTCGAGGCTCGCATCATCCGAGCCAATGCTTATCTCGCTGAGCTCGCGCGAATGACCACGAGTCTTAAGCGTCTTCGTCAGCAGATCTGAGCTTTTGCACAACTGTAGCTTTGCTGGACTTTGGCGCGACTGTGTCGAGCTCGAGTCACCATTAGGGCTGGAAAAAACGTATACGATCGTTATCTTACAGTTTTTTTTTAATCCTTGCAGAGAGTTCTAAGGATGACAGAGGCGAGTGAATGAATAAAAAAAGCTCATGTTCGATGATCCTACCTGTACCTAGATATTATCTCGATGTCGCTGGACGTCGTTGTTTCGAGTTCGTCGCCACTCGTATGGCCGCTGGTTTGGTCCGATCCGATTTTCACCAGGTCCGACCGACTTTCGGAAGAGATGGGAGAATTCTCGCGGGGTAGCACCTCGGCATAATGTCTCTCGATCTCTGCGAGTTCGACCTTCTCGGACATAGCATCAGCCAACATGTTCTTGACGTACGAGCTGGCAGTTAAAGGCTGCTGTTGTTGCTCTTGTTGTTTCACAGTTTCAGCACTAACATTAGCGTTGTCCTCGGAGCTGCTCTCTATCAACGTCTCCTCACAGCTCGAGTCGGTGAGAAGGAGGTACTGTTCGCTGCCACCGCTTTTATCCAAGTTGTCTCCAGCTTTCTTCGCAATTGGTGGCTCAGGTGCTGGCTCTATCGTAGAGGACTTGATTCGTTCGAAGGGGTTGTCCAGTTCCTGTTTACCGGCATCGGACTGGCGGATCGGCTGCTTGGTGATGGCCTCGATAGGTAAATGGAGTCCAGCTAAGCTCGACTTTTCCTTCAGAGAGTCGAGACTCACGTTGAGCGGATAGTCGGAACCAGCGCTGACTGACATGATCTGTCTAGAGTCGGGACAAGAGTCATGCATTTGCTTCTCTTGTTGCTGTTGTTGCTGATGCAGCGTCTCCATGATAGTGAGCAGAGTACTCTCCGAGGCAGAGGTGTACGAGTCATCAGCGAGGCTGACCTCATCCGCGTCGTCTGCCTCGCCGGTTAGCACTTCCACGCTCTCAGGGGAGGCAAGGCTCGTCGACGATGCGCACAGCTCCTTGGACGTTCGGCTTATGCCTAAATATGTGCTGCGCGAAGCGATGCTACTACCCGCCTGCTGGGAACCCTCTAATGTGCTGGTTGAGCTCTTTATGTCCTCTGAAAAAAATGATCGTTTATTTTAATGCTGCTCGCTACCAAATTCAATCTACGATTGATATCCTTACCTCCGTCGATCGAGGATTCGTTAAAAAAAGAGCTGTCCATTACGTCGCCAGGAGTAGGCGTGATCGACGTTTCGAAGAGTTTTTCGTCCATGGGCGACATATAGGGGCTCTCATCGCTTTTCCAATCGCCTAGTACTTCTACTGAACTAGGCGACGTCACAGAACTGTCGGGTAGTACCTCTATAGACTCTGAGTGAAACTTGGGACCCACTGAAGCACTCAGTGAATTGACATCTGAATCTGGACTGTTGGTGCAATCTGTGTTTGTACCAGACTGAGATCCCAGAACTTCAACACTTTCAGAGCTCTTTTTATCACTCTCTGCTGAGAGCACGGATAATCGGTTTAAGGAATGGGTAGTGGCATGCTCCTTTTTTCTGGAAACTACACTACTCTTCTTTACTTCACTTGCCTCAACTATACTTGGTCTGGTGTCTTCAGAAGACTTGGCACTGGTGTTGGTATCATCAGTTTTACTGGATGGATCTTGAGATTTGGACAAACTACTTTGTTTACCTGAGATATTTTCACTTGATGCTGCAAATAAAAAAGAGTTTTCAATTTTTTGTTCAATTAGTAACAATGTAAACTCCATAAATTAATTACAAACCTTCGCTAATGAATTCCTCTGAACTTCCTGACTTGGAACTGGTTATTGTAGTAAAATCTGGATCTGTGGTAGATTGAACAATGGCACTGTCCAGTAAACTCTTACTTCCTGTTTTATCTGATAAGCTTTCAGGAAGAGACTTTGATGAGACGAGAGAGGACTGAAACTTATCAATATTGTCCACCGAGTCCTTGTAGGACTCAGCTCGTTTTACTGCTATAGCAGTCATGTCATCTTTTGGATTCTCAAAAAATGATCCTGTGAAACTGCCCCAGATGCTGGTGCTCTGCTGTTTCTGACTAGTACTTGACTCTTTATCTTGATTATCCTCTTCACCTTTGACTCCCCAGGAGTCAAAGAAATCTGACGAACTTCCAGCTATCTGTGCTGTTGGTTGCTTTTGATCTTCATCTTTGATGTCCAAAGCCTTGTCTATGGTTTTCTGCGCCTCTTTCAGCGCTGTCTTGGCCAGACTGGCAAACCCTGAAGTCTCGAACCAACTCATTCTTCCTCATATCTACAATGAATAGCAATAATTCGTAAACTTAAATATTAACAAATTCTTCTATGCATTTTGTTAACAACAATTTTTAAGGTTAAGTATCACAGCTGACCACTACAATATCTAGAACAATGCAAATTTCCAAATAATGAGTCATAAGCAACTGATGAAAAAATTACCTTGGAAATAGAAAATACACATCAAAGTTACCAAGACAAAATTGCAAAACAGAGGGTAACACCCGAGAGCGAATCGCGCAACAATCTATCCTCCCCAGCCAAGCTGGAACTATCCATTTTGTAGTCGAAAGACTGGAAATAAACTAAGATTTTTTCTTTTGCATATTGAAGAAGACGTTCTACGTCTTGTAATAAAGTCTCAGGTGTAACGAGTAGAAACTCAAGCGCAGAATAAGCTGATCCTAGCAGTCGACGCTATCCAGACTCCACCTCCGTTGGTCTTTTGTTGACGTTGCACGAACCTAACCTTATCGCTGACGGAGGAAAAACCACTTCCGCGAGTCTGATAGTCAACTTCCATCGAGTTTTCTTCTCGAACTCGCTGAGTTTGATTGTTTTCGGTTGATGGTGGTTTGTTAAACTACTGTACATAGGATATATATAAAGGGAGAATATTTAAAAATATTTATTGTCCGTGCGATCATGCGAACGTTTTCTTCCTTATCGATGGGTCTCACGGTTACCAACGTATGATATCGAACCAACGGTTCTTGTTCAGTATTTTTTTCTAAAAATATTCTGCACACTATTTATTATGAATAAGTGAAAATCGAAAGAATAAATCTGCAAGTGTCGTAACGGTTGTAATTCTGCAAATTCGTCAAGTTGGTACAAAAAGTTGCCAACTGGCGTTTTGCAGCGCACACGAGCGGGAGCACCATTCACTGTCTGACCAGCCGTTGGTGAGGAGCATCTCTGGCAAACACAACAAAAAAGCGTAAGTTTTCTCAATTTTTCAAAAAATGTTCACCTCTCAAATCTTTCAAATCATTTTCCTCGCATCACGTTATACGATCCTAAGTAAAAGTCAAATCCCGAGAAGTCCCGTGAAAAACGACAAAAACAAAGCACCAATGCTCGCCTCCACAAAACCCTTTACCTCGATCATCCCCGAGTCGAAGATGTGGAAAAAATCACGGAACCGGCAAAAGTTCATGCCGTTCGTCATCGGCACGACTCGTCGCCGTGACACAAATTCGACGACAGCCTTCTGGGGCACATTTCTGGCCTTATTCCCCAAGAGCTCCAGTGGCGCAATTGGTTAGCGCACGGTACTTATAAGACAGTGTTCGTGAGCAATGCCGGGGTTGTGAGTTCGAGCCTCACCTGGAGCATTTTTTTTACAACGGATTTTTTTGAGCGACTTTTTTCCGGGAAATGCGGCGTCGCGTTGGTGTATGCTGGCTTCCAGGAATTCGAGGCTGTGTCTATGTATAGGTGCATATATGCAAGTCGTAAGCGATGCAACGTTGCGGGAGAGATGAGGCGTTTTGGAGATGAGCTATATATAGGTGTATTCTTTTCTTCTATGGGGAGATGTGTTGCGGGAGGATTAGACTTGTTTATGGTTGACTGTCAGTTTTGATTTCGGGGTTAATCTGGATGGATATTCGTTGTTTGTAAATACGAGCTCTTTTGTCAAGCTTTCGCAGATCTTTATGCAGCGGATGTGCTAGTTTCTTTCTGATTTTTTCGATCTATTATGGAACTTTTCAAATTTGACCGTTGTGATTTGATATTGATGTACATATATGACTTTTTTTTACAGGTTTTGCTGTACTATGGAGGAAAGTTCTACTCTGCCGTTTCATTTGTGAGGTGAGAAAGTTAGCAGAAATTCAACCCATTTCAAACAACAATGGAACGATTCGTTACGAACAGATTTTGTCGATTTCGACGTTACAATTTTCTGGAATTTTATCAAAAAATCGTAGTAAAAAATTTGTATGTACAGTTACAGTTAGTTTTCATTTCCAGCCTCTGATAAAAGTGTAACTGAATTTTGTTTGCTCTAGGTAAACTCAACAAGTTTAATGGACGAAATGGCAAACTCGAATACTCGCCAGGATTTCGACTATTTTTCATCCGCTCGTCGATCGCTCCTATGGTCAGTTCATACACCTTACATATATCTTATAATATAAATTGTAATTATTATGGAGAGCCGAAAACAAAATATTGTAATAAAAATAGTTGCTTTCCAGACGCTATAGAATTTATTATTTGTAGCTAAAATAAAATTTTGCATATATTTAGCTGGATGTAAAAAAAATCGTCAAAATGGCTTGAGAACTCTTTAGTGTTTTGACGATTCTTGATTTCTTTTTACTCCAATGCTGAAATAAAAGAAATAAGTCAACAAACACTTTGTTATAAATTTAAGTATGCCACGTCATTCATTTTAATAATTTTCAAGCATATTTGAGAATATAATGATAGAAACATACGTTAATAATACTACTCTATTCTTGGCTTGACTATTGAACTGATAAAACTTACCCAAGTATATGTTCTGTATTCTAGGTCGATAAACACCAGACGCAATATGGAAATTTCGGGCGCTCCGGAATTTCGGCGCGATTTTCTACTTGCTCCAGTGGCGCAATTGGTTAGCGCGCGGTACTTATAAGACAGTGTTACGTGAGCCATGCCGGGGTTGCCCGAATAAAAAAATCCTACGGCTTCCCTTACGTGACATCAGGGCCTGGCCAGGCCTTGACCAGGCATGTAACGCTAATTGGATAAGGGCCTTACGTGTAGCCTTATGTTCGTTAGATTACGATTATAATTTTCGGATTCCTTCCTGTCTGATAATGAAACAACGATGCACTAATTGTAACCTCTTTGATATATTATGAGATTGAGGTGATTAAATTGCCCCATATTTATGTATTTGAT
>UCOJ01001006.1:0-48922 GCA_900474305.1 Cecidostiba fungosa | reverse complement strand
TATATATATATATATAATGAAGGCTGTATCATCGAGTATCATTATATCAAGTTCAGTCGCTGTATGTGTGTGTGTGTATCAAAAGGCTTGCTCGAGTGCGAAGTTCATTAGAAGAAGTACTCGCGCGAAATTTTAACGATCTGAAGTTTCAAAATTATATATATAGAGAGAGATTCTTCATGAAAAAAGTTCGAACGTTCAAGAGCGATATTCGCTGCGCGCTTACTTTCTGTTGGAGAAAGAGAGAAATACGTGCGATGCCTGGTAATTATATATACGACGATCAACTTCGAGCTTCTATAAATACAAGCTGATACTTTTTTGTGTACATACACGTTATTGATTTTTCTATACCCGCAGGTACAGAAAACAAAATTTTTCGAAGCTCATCTATGCAGAAAGAAACGAACGAAAAATTTCCATCAAAGGACATTTAGAATGCAAAACTGAAACTCCCGCTCGTACGAAAAATCATGTAGGACACGATTTGCATTTCAATATATGAAAAATCGTCATTCGTTACACGTGATATTAAATTCTAGCTCTGGACGCGTAAAATCGGCGCCAGAGGGATTAAGCGCTGTATATATATATATATACACTGTCTTTCTCCACCAAATGTTTCGCATTAATCATCCCTCCCCCACCTCTCTTTTAATCAGCTGCACAGCCGGTTGCTTCAGAAAAATAAAAAAAAATTAAAGAACGAATTAACAGAGAAACAAACGGCGAAAGGATAGAACACAACTGTGTATATGTCTATGTATATACGCATTCCGTCAAAGCACACAAAAGAGTATATATGTATATATACTGCGAGTACAGCAGGGAAGAAGAGCAGGACTTAACGAAGCGCTGTTTACACTCTCGGACGATAATAAACGATCCTCGAGGAAAAATCAGGGGATGTACTCTCTATATATATATAACAAACCGCTCTCGCTTGGCCGGCGCTCATTTGCAAGGTGAATTGCGCTTAAAATGCAAGAAGCGCGCTCGCGCTAAACCCAATAAGTCAAGGAGTATTATGTAAATGCTGCTTTTTCTCGGAACAGCGTCAAACGCCGTCCAGCAACAAGTATAAGTGTGTATATGTATATATATATAAAAGTGTCCGTCGTCGTGTCATCCCTCCTTCGCGATACGATATGCAAATTAGTCTCTCTCTCTCTCACCGCGGAATTTTTCCGGGAAAAAATTTCTTATACCGACTACTTTTTTCCCTTCTCCTCTTCGTCGTCGTTTGCAGCCTCGGCGTGTTTTCTTCTTTGCAACGGCGGCGCATGCATAATATTCCCCGAATTTTCTACTCTCCAGTCACGCGTTTATATAACTTATTCACCGTTTATCGATTAAACATTGTTATTCAGTGCGTATATACGGCGTTTGCTCTCATTGAATATATGGCGTAGAAGCCGCGTAATCAGAGCGAAAGGTTTACCCCGTTTCCCCCAGCAGTAGCATCAGCTCTTATGCATGAGCTCCGATCTTTCTTTATACATATATATACGCTCGGACTGTGTGTTTGGTTTGAGATGATGCGGAAGCTTGCTTTTTCGCGAGTCTATATATGCTTCTTTTTTTTCATTCTGCCGAAATTATGTAAGCGAGAGAGAAATTTTATGCTCGATCTGCTTGGAATAAGGTCGCTATGTATGCCCTCGAGTCAAGCTGTTTTTCTCCTCTTCTCAAAAGTTCAGTCTTTGGGGCGTGTGCGTCTGCAAGAGTTGACCTGAGAGAGAGAGAGAGAGAGAGAGAGGATGAAGTATGTTACGGTTTGGGATAGAATTTTTTGCTACAGCTTCTTCTTCTTCTTCTTTTTCTCAGAGTAATGTATTTGGATTTCTCTTTCGGCAGGTCGGATGTATAACATTTCCATTGCAAAGGTGTTTTACCGTATATACGACGGGGATATGAAGGAATCGCGTATATGAATGATACTTCAAAGGCTGAGTAAATAAAGATAGAGAGCTATATTCCTGTGTTTTAATTGGAAATTCCTCCTCGGCTACTTCTTCTCGAGTAATTTCATGGTAATCTCTGTTTTTTCGACGAATCAGAGGGGTTGCGACGTATAAATGCTTCTTTTTTTTAAGCGGAATTGTATATATACCGAGAGTTTCAAATAATAAGGTATGTAGTTTCGTTCTCTAGTACAATGAAAGCTTGTAATTTCTCGCAACTATGTAAGCGCATTTAGCTCTGCGCAATTTGTACTAATAACAACAACTTTGATACCCATAAGAGCCCGGCGTTTCGTTCGTTATATGAGATACGCTTGTGTGCTTCGAGCAAACATGGAAAATACTGGAATTTTTCAAAAATGTTTTCACGCACGTTTTTATTCTGTATAGTATATTGCGTTATACTTTTACGGGATATAGTTATTAAGGTTAATATTTGTTAATACAACTCGGTTTACCCGCTTACGTTAATTATTAGCGTCATATATATATAAAAAGCAAATTTTCCTCATTAAATGTACTCGTCGTTCAAGAGGTCCTTCGTTAACTCGTATTTAGTTCAAGATAAATTATGTATTTTTTTATTGCGCACGTAACACACATCTTCCACATTTCTTCTTATTCAGCAAGTGTATGTATTATCGACGTGTATATTTTTGCATATATATGTGCATGAATCGCGTGTTATTAAAAAAATTTCGCATGAAAGCACATTTATCCCTCGATTGAAAAGAAAACTTTTCATAACGATGCTTATACCCTATATATAGATACGTTTTTTTCACTCAGCTCAGCCAGGCTACCGAAAAGAGAGTCAAGTACATACATAACAAGGCGAACGTTTCGAGAATATCAAACGGTTAAATCGCACACCGTGTGTTCCCTATACAACTATAACTGCATTGTATAGTTGACGTAGAGTGAACGTATATACATACATACAAAGTGGCCATTGAACTATTGAATATTTAGCAAATTGTTGATTGCATTTACTGACCTCCAGAGGCGACACAGGTGATGTTGAGCGAGGCGCCCTCGCTGTACGGTCCGAGCACGTAGTACGGTATGTGCGACTTGCCGTCCTCGTCCAAAATGCTCAGCTGCTCCGGTGGTACTGCAAAATACACGTATATATATATAGAACTGGCCGCTCGAGAAAGCGAAATGAACTTTGCTGCTACTACTACTACTTCTACTACTACGTGTATAGCAGCGTCCCTCTCGCTCATTATGCGCCCGGAGCTCACACCCCTGTGCTTTCATAAGCAGCTACTTTGAGAGGGAGAAGGCGCTTATGTACATCTACTCTACTGCTGTATTTTATTATGGCGCTAGCTTTTTCGCGCCGAGGGCTCTCCTCTTGATGCTCTCCTTTTTCGGCTAATGGCTTAATTTATATTATAGAGGGAGAGAAAAGCTGCTCTACAACGAATATTGTACAATAATTAGCAAGAGGGATATAACGGCTGTTTAGTTGAGCGTTTATGTATATCGCATTATTACTAATTACTATCACTTGCGAGTAGTAATAACCGCGTATGGTCAGACGTGAATTTTCAGCTCTAATATTATATAATTCCACGAGCTTGTGTACACACGCGATATTAAATTCAAGTCCATTATATACACGTTAATTGTAAGTTACTTCGGATAAGAGTCAAGGAACGGCTTTATACATAGAACTTGCTGCACGATCTTGACTCGAATTCGATATTAGCGCGCCTCGTTCCCTCAAGCCTGAAATCCACTGCTGCTGTGCCGTTGTTTAATGCCTTCGGAGCCCACTGGTAATTTTCGGATGATTGTAATTTCTATAAAGCAAGAGAGAGAGAGAGAGCAAGGCAGCGCTAATCTCGTTCGCGGGTAACTGCGTTTGTGAGTCCCGGAGGAGAGAGAGAGAACGCTTCACTCGGCTTTAACCGGTTTAGAGTCCGCGAGGCGACTTCTAGCAGCAGCACCAGCCCGTTCTCACGAGTCTTAAGGGAAGACAGGAGTGCGCAAGAGAGGAAGAGAGAATTTCGACTGCATTTAATGTTTTGCTATATACAGAGCGTAATGGACCGACGCAGCGGTGTTTAAGAGGAGGCCTGTTGAGATTGATTTCGAGTCTGCTGGATGGTATAACGAGCTGCTGAAGGTGAGCTTGTTCGAATCTTTTTGATGCGAGAGGAAGGAGTTGGCGTCTAATTTTTTGTAAGAGGAATCTCGTTTCTGTTTTGAACTTGTACAGTTGATTTTTTTTTATCAATAAAAGTCAAACGCGTTGGAACAATTTAGTTCAAAGGAAGCATTCTTTATTCGCGAAAGATGAACTACTTCGAAGGTATTTCAATTGCGAATATAATATATATTGTAAATTCCGCAGTTCAAAAAGTTTCTAATTACTCATCTGCGAGAAGCTCTAAAAACATAGTTTCTATTCTTACAAATATTGTATTTATGAATTTTTAATGTCTCACTTATAACTGTCAAATTGACTTTGCTGTTCCTCGTAGGCGACTGCTTGAAGTCAACGCGGCAGCGATAGAGTCCAGCATCGTTTTCCTTGACAGCTTCTAGGTTGAGTTTTGCCGGGTTGTCAGCAAACTTGAAAAAAGCTCGACGTCCCAAGCTCGGGTCCTGCCAGTGCTTACCCTGCTCCAATGCCGAGATGCCTCGAGAGTCAAAACTGCAAAGAAATGGTGATTATTTCTATATATACAAATAAGACACAGAATGGTAAAACGAGCGATAACAAAAGTATTTGATATCGAGGAAAACAGCTTTGATTTATCCTGCGAAAACTCGCTCTCTCAGCAGGGGAGGAATAAAAAGTTGAAACTGAACTACTTTTCAAGCGTGTATTATTATTCCTCCGTTCAATCTCTAGCCTCCTTGAGCGCCTCCTACGGTTTTTTTCTTCTCGCTTCTTTCATTCCTCGCGCTCATTCCCTCTCTTTTCAGCAAAGTCCAAGTTAATTTGCATTCCTCGAGGAAGAAAAATCCATCTGACGATCTTGCACGAACAAAAGGCTGCGTATAGACGTGTATATACATTCGAACGAGAGAGCTATATATATAAGAAGCGAGAGAAGCGCCTCTGGAGTACCGAATGGATGAGAGATTTTCTCTCAATTATTCGCGAATCGTTCAGAGAATTTTCCCTCGAAGAAGAAGAAGAAGAAGAAGAAGAAGAGATGAAGAAGAAGTGCTTGTATAACTGCTATCGCTGATGTACAGACGAAATAGCAGGAGTCTTGCAGCGAGAATGTATATACGTTGCAAGCCTCGAGATTTTTCTCATTAAAATTGCCGAGAAGTTTATTGTGAGGATTTTTCGCCTATTCCCTGCCAATTATACTCGTTTATAGGTACAATAACATCAGTATGCTTATTCAGGCAGTTATAGCATGAGTGACCCAAGCAGCAGGTCTAACAAGGCAGTTCTGACATCGGTGAGATTTCGCTATATATGCAGTGGGAAATGGAAAAATACAAATGATTTGACTGATAATACAATTACAAGTTGTCATACTGAGTTTTAATTAATATACGACATCAAGATGCGTGGTTAGGTGTTTATTGAGTCATAACTTTTTTTCACTTATAATGATTATGAAAATAGACGGAATAGAGAAACTCGTGTTTACAACTTGTTCATAGTGTATTTTGATCATGTTGTCAATGACGATAAGGAGAAGACAAGTTTCAGTATAGATACTTAAATGGTAAACCTCAGGTCTGTGGGTCGACAGCTTCAAAGAGACAGTGTGCTATAGTGACCTAACTGTGACATTAATGTAATTAATTAACTTGAGCTTGCATAATGAAGTAGAACATACTGGTAGAAACATTGATAACACGTTTACAATCAACAAATTGCAGCTTAAAAACATAGTTACAAATATAAACAGATTTTAGCCAAAAATACACTTTCATTTAATTTCTGGTACGTATGTATTGTGTCACATAACGCTGCCAAATTAATTTCGCAACCACTCACGTCAATCTCGTGTGCGCGGTTCAAGCGTTCAGATTACTGAACTTTCAATTAATTATAAAAAGGGCAGAGACGTTAAATGATTAAAATTATGCTATATTTAGCTTACAGAGTGAAAAATAAACCAAGGATGGTTTAAATATCCTGTCTGTTCCCCATTACGCTGTATAAGCAAAGAAATGCTCTTCGATAATTGGTATTTCCGTATAAAATATAATGGACAAGTAATTTACATTGCAAAAAAATGTATAGAGAAGAAAGAAGATGATATGGTCTATTTCTATTCCCCGTACAAATAATTAAATTTTCCGCAGTTTTACGAGCGCAGTAAGTATCTCCGGTGTTCTCGGAAACGTCTATACCTGAATGGTATAGCATTGACGAGCAGTCGAGCCATTGGCTAAATGAGCTCCAAATGAATAATGAAGTCTGTACCCGGACTGCGAAATTGAGATGAATAATTTGCATGAAACATTTTCCAATATTGCTAATTTCAAAGAGAGAACAGAAGTGGATGTCAGACTGGCAGAATTAGAGTTTTATTCAATGCTGGATGCCTCAATTGGGTTTGGAAATTGTAACATCAATGGTTGATAGATTTCAATGATTACTTTGCACTTAAAATTTCGAATTCATTGCTTAGACACTGCAGTGCTCTGCGATATAAGGAATTCGATGTTCTGCATGATATAATATGAAATTGAATTGTAGCAATTTCTACATTTCCTTGTAAAATCCTGGGAATATTAACATTTTTTCATCGCTTCTTTCGCTTCGTACTACAGAATCCTTATTTAATTTACTTTCAATATAATAATATACAATTTTACAATATAACTGTTATAATAGATATTTATCATAGCAATAAGACCTCATCAAAGTAGATTTTAAAAATTCCTCAAGCAGTATGATACATCCTTTATTAAACCACTGAATTAAAGGGAGTAAACAAATAGTTATGCTTCGTCTACAATAAATCTAGTCACACACTAAACCATCTTCTTCAAACAACACATTTCATTTCCTACTCTGCTACACATCTTCCTGAAGAAAATCCACGAATCAATAAAAAAAAGTACACACGTCATCACTCTCGCACATGATAAATATTCAGCCGCGAAAATCCTCAGAAAAGCTTTCATCCATTTTATCACCACAGATCCGCGAAAGCACAAAAGCGGATGCATTATACATAGGTTTGTATACATATATATAAACGTACCTGTATATGGGCAGGTCGGCAGGTTCCTTGTACCAGATGACGAGGTGCACCTTGTCGCCAGGCACCGGTGGCTCGACGTCGCAAGGCAGTTGAGCGACATTACCAGATACCGCTTGCGCCTCGCTCATTGTCACTGAAACACACAAGACAGATGAGAGCTGGTGAGTGATAGTGCCGAAGATTGAAAAGATACTGATGGCTGCTGTATAGAAGATTGCGGCGATCAAAGGATTCTTTATTTTGTCGCGGCTCAAAAGGATTTCTGTGTGAAATCCTTTGCTTTTTCTATATTTTATTTTTATAGAAATAATTTTTTTTTCACAATATCTGCTGGGTTTATTCGAAAATATTGCACGGCGCAAAGCTTTACGAATTTTTTAAAGGATTTAAATTTTCAAATTTGCATGCAAGCGAGAGATTTTTCAATATTCGACTAACCATTTTATTCGGGTCTGTATATTGTTCTCGATTATACGCACAATATTTCACTTAAAATAATCAAGCTTCATATTTTCACTTGCAACATAATTATAGCACAGCGCTGCGGGAAACTCAACAATATAATTTCATCCCTTTAGCGCTTTCTCATAGCGCGCATTAGTAAGCGGGACGCTAATATTAATATATTAAAGCCGGTGTGCTTTAGCAGAACGCCGTACAGTATGCTTTGTAATTTTACGCTAAATAACGCTTGCAATTTTTTTTTTTCACCGCAAGCAGCCAGCGACGCGGCAAAAGCCGGGACCGCAGAGCCGTTTTTCAATTTGCTCCGGCGGCGCTGCTGTAGCACACCGGCGCGGCCTCGAGACGAAAAGTCAATGGTCTTAATTAAAAACGTTAATTTTCGTCTTGAAAGTTTGCTCGTAAAGAGCTTTAGTGTGGCACGATAGAATAAATCAACGCTGATTTTTTTCGAGAAATTTGGAAAATAAATTTATACGTCACCGCACATAGCGATGAAACGTGTCATTCCGCAATTATATTATTGTACGCTTGATGTCGGCTCTTATTATTAGAATATAGTCAGAGTGGATTTTCGCGTCCATAATAAAACGTTATTAAATAGCAAGTGATTGGTAAATCACTGCGTTAACTCGATATTATAAATTGTTAGACGGCACATTTCGACTGTCGGGGTCAGCAAATGCATTCACATATACAATATTGATTGCGAAAATATAGTTTGCGAACAACATACACATCACACACAGGACTACAAAGTGTTTTCCAACACAAAAGAAAATCTTTTCGAAATCTCCAAACTTGTCTCGGCGACAGAGAAAGTTTTATATATTCCGCAGCGCAACTCTCGACGAGAGAGAGAGAGCGTCTCTGCTGTCATCAAAAAGATCTTTTTCCATTATAAATCTCCCGTTGATAGGCATGAAATCCGCGAACTTTTCCTCGACGTAAAGTTTGGCTCTTTCAAAAATTACTCTCTCTCTCGCGAACGCGCGCACACATGACGTTCCCGGAATCATACATAAAAGATCGGCTGAATAATTCTCGCCACACCACTGGCAAACGGACTGTTTTATGCGCGGCGTCGAGTGTCTAAGCAGTGGAAACTGTGGCCGTGTGTATAGGCGAGAATTAATGCCGGTTATATCAAAAGTAGCTTTTGTGTATTATGTTGTACAAAAAACAAAAAAATGCCGAGTCCGAAAAAAAGAAGAAGCGCGAGCCGATTAAATACGAATCTGCGAAAAGGGAGAGAAAGGAACTGTGAAATCCAAGCGTTTTACACGTCGAGTTTTATCGTACTTACGGACACGAGGCTTTTTGACGCGCTTCCGGGGGGGAGCTTATCTGCATAAATACAGCCTCCGCTGGAGCTTCCGAATAAAGTTTCCGGATGGGGGAACTGGACGTGCGAGTAGGGGATGGTGGCTCCTTTTGCCGAACGGATTTCGCGCACGGAGTGCTGAGTGACACGCGGCGTCCGTGTCATTCATATTCCAGAGACAGAGAGAGAGAGAGAGAGAGAGATATTCGGGTCTTTTTTTTAGAGAGATGAGCTATATAGCGATTTGCTGAGCCGAGCCTTCAAAGGAAAAAGAGATGGTTTTACGTGATCGGAGGACCGCACGAAATTTTTCTCTCTGATATACGCGTACGTGGGAATTTCCCTCTCTGATGTTTTCCTTTTTTATCTTTTTATCGTTGCTCTTTTAGATGCATGGATTCGGTTTATTTTCGACCTGCGTGTGTTCTCTCTCTTTTATATCGCGATCCGGTGGCTTTACTTATTCATTTAATGCTTTTACGAGAAGCGTTTGCGAGACTTTATTTAGCTTGAAATTCAAATACGTATAGGGAAGCTCATCTAAAAATGTCGGAATTATAAATATTTCAAGTTAGAAATTTTAATAGCCTACACATAGAGCTAACGAATTCAACTATATATACGCAGCCAGAATTACACGAGATCCGGTTAATTTTCTAGCAGATATGAGAGGGACGCTGTTTATTGAAAAGAGTTCGCAGCTTCCGTATGATATTATATAGTAGCCGCCGCTCGGCCGCGGTTTTGTGTACATAAATTTCTGATGGGATTATGTTAAGTGATTAAATTTTGAACGCGTGCGTTTACTCTCTTGTCGGCGTTAACGCTGCTGCGGAGGTATAGGAGAGAGGACTACTACCTCGGCGTGTGTCAGCTCTGGATAATGGATTTTCCTGCGAGAGAGAGAGAGAGAGAGAGAGAGAGAGAGGCTGACAGAGACTATATGCTAAAAATGGTTTTAGGGTCAGAAATGATGGAGCTCGTGCTGCTTTGCGGTCTAATGTAATGTAGGATTTGATTATGATGATTTAACGAAGTTGTTCATCGGTAATTTGCACTTGAACCACTTTCGCTTTCTATTATCTCGTATTATTATATTATTATACAATTTAATTCAGCTGTAATGCATTTACAATTCGGTGCATGAATATGATATGTAACGGTGTAATTGAATTTAAGAATGACGGAAAGTTTGTGTATTTTGCAGAGAATTTGTATATCTATACCATGTTTTTTAGACTTATACTGGAGGATTTCGGTATACATACGTTGGCTCCAGTCTCGTGACCACCAAAATCTGTGTATACGCAGTTTATAAGCTCCAGTTATGTACAGAACGAAATATGTTTTGCGTACGAAATTATTCATGAATGCATCGTCGAAAATTCATTCCGATTCGACATATACATACTACTAATTTTATTCGTCATTGTTGACCTGCTTACGCGCAGTCATAATGACGCCGTTACGCTATATATGAAATAATAATGCGAATAATTTAATTTAGAAAAAACAAACAATAATATCCATTTTAACATAACTGCGTTAAAAATTGTTAGAAATCCTTGTCACGCCGTTTACAACGCGCACAATATAATAATTACACGCACTTCTATCTTTAGTGCGTCGCGCACTTGACGCACCTTTCACCTTTTGCGACCGGAAGACGTCTACGCAGTCCTCCTCTGAGGCGAAATAAAGTGCAGCAGCATGTACAAGGTGTGCTAAAGCACAGCCAAGAGAGAAAGAGATTTTCAACGAGCTTCGACGCCGTCGGCGACTACTTTTTAAAGCGGCCGAAGTGCTTTAAGCGATCCTTTCCTCTTCCTCTCCTGTACACTCGATCCTTTTCCTCGCTCTTATTTTTGTTCGTGTTGTCTCTCTCTCTCTTACTCTGTTCTTTTCTCACTGCAAGCTCATCGTTATAACGAGACTTTAACTGGATAAAGTGATTTCGAGTCATAAAGGCAGTGGCAATCTATATAGGAGCGCATGTCATTCTCGAACGATGTCGCAGATACCTTCTTTGTTCTCTTTTTCAATACTCCTTTTTCTCTGTATTCTTTTGTCACTTCTTCGCGTCTTTCGATGGAGATTCTTCTCTTTTCGATATTATAATCCTGTTTTCACTCCTGATCCGTCGATAATTTGCTCCCGGGCATCATTATTATATTATATGTAGTTGAGAAATAGCTAATGCAGAAATTTGCATAATCTTCTGTGTTAATATGAAGGATTTAATATCTTTATTGATGCGCTTCGATTTTCAGTTTATGGATAACACAAGTTATTATGATCAATAAACGCTTTATAATTTCCGAACAGATACGTGCTATTGCTTTTAACGGTTATGTTAAATTTAATGCTTAAAGTAATTATGGGGAAGTGTAAACAAAACGTTATTGCACATTTTATTATTAGAGCGTAAATTGAAAATACACTTATGTTGATGATTTGCTAACTTTTTATTTAACTTCTATGAATTAGACCCTCAGTTTGACAAAAACTTCGTTGAAAATGATCAGTCATATAAAAATTATTGACATAATTAAAAGTAGCTTAAAATTCGTCGACAAGGCATGAAACTCGCTAATCTTCTTTACAAAGAAATTATAAATCTGGCTTTTAGCGTATTCTCGATGAAGAAAAACGTTTTAAGAATCATAAATTATTTTGTCGAAATCGGCGGGGATCACCTATGTTTTGCTTGATAGAGTTCGTCGAAAAAAAAGTGAAAAGCCAGATTTACGTTTTGTTTGAGAGATTTGCACGTGTTTAATGCTTTTTCGGCCAATTTTACGCTATATGGAATATGCTCTTTCAAAAACTACTTTTTAAACGAACGGTTAAAATATTCAGTTTTCTGTTAAATTGTTTCTGTTGTAGATTATAAAAAAAATTTCGCACTGTACATTCGTCTAAAAATTCAATATTTATCTAATCATACCTAATACAAACTTGAAATAATTGTAGAAGAACCTATTACACACACACACACTGACGGCAGCAAAGAGAAAGAAGAAAAAAGTAAAGGTTTCTCAAGCAAAGAAGAGCCAAAACAAGCAGAAGAAGAGTAATACGTATATAGTTATACATATACAAGAAGAACACCTTCTCCACTACTATAGAAGAAAGGCGCTGAAAACGAGAACTCCAGGTGTGCGCCGAGAGACCGAGTCATGTTTACGTATATTACATTCTTTATTTCCGGCCTGGATTTTCAAGCTGTCCGAAAAGCTCGCGTGCGAGAGAGAGAGAGAGAAAGTGTGTGCAACCGGACTACAGACGCCAAGTTGGGAAAGAGAATCCAGGTGACGACGTTGCTACGTGCTCTATCGCTTTGGCCAACTTTGCCCAGAGCGAGAAACAAGACCTCGTAATCTTTCTTCCATCTCTCTCACTCTCTCTCTCTCTTGAGCATTCAACGCAACAGTAGGTAGAGTCTTTCGAACGAACGAAAACGCATCCAGCGAACTGAGAGAAAGCTCGCGCGCAGAGAGTTGTGTAAGTACAGAGTTCGGCTAAAGTTGCCTATCTATATAGTATAGGTGGCGAAAAGGCAAGTAGTCGTCACAGGCAAAACTATATGCTTCTCTCCCTTTCGAAGCGTCGTTTCCGCAAGCTCGAATATAACGCGAGAGAGATAGATCGACCCCTCCCCGTTATGCTCTATATTATATATACCTATATAGAACACCGCGAGTTAGGTAAAGCTCGAACACGAGGACTTGAAAGCTCGTGAGGGGGGAGCAAGCCAGTTATTCTCTTAAACGCACTACTGCGTCGATCCTTTCGACCGCATACTCATCAAACAATAATATTTGGGAACACACACACACACACACAACTTCCTCTCGCGAAAGTCGATAACTTGATAATTACGTTGAGCGAACAGGGTACATATATAGTGAGGAAAGGGACACGAGTTCGCCGCGCGCGGACTAAGTGTGTGTACACACATAACCGCTTGATTGCGGTGAAAGCTCCAGTTGAATTTACGCGACGTACGCGGAAAATCCAAGGGCTATATATACAAGGCCAATATGACGACGTCCAAAGTGGGACAGGTTGTATATATAGGTGCGCGTCGAATTTTCGAGCTGTGTTGTTAGTGTAACGCGAATTTTTCGGATGTGTGTGTATCCTAGCTGTAGGACCTGTATTATTTTTTGCCCGTATGTTACTGTGTAAACAATACCTTCACGTGTGTGTATATGTGCGATAGAGGAAATAAAGGTACACGAGTATTTTTAGCCGCAGCTGCGAGTGTGTAAAGAAAAAAAAATAACGAACGGGTCGTATACGAAAAATATCGCCGCCGCCGGTTTACGCTCATCGACACGCTGCTCAGGATATTTTATAGAGCGCTCTGTCGAGGATTTCGATAAGATAAAAAAAATAAAGGTGGATTTTTTGTAATTTCGCTGTGCAAGTATAATATCTCGGAAGAAATAATTAAAGTATAATCCTCTCGCGATCGATACCCTTTTGAAAATTCAGACTCGAGCCGAGCATATTCGCTATAACGTATAATTACATCCGACAAACATAAACGTTATAACAACAACAACGCCGCTCTCTTTGAGGCTAAAAGCAAAGCGCAGCCGACAAAAAACCTCGTCGGTTTTACATAAAAATATAATTATCATCATCACGCTCGCGAGCAACGACGAGATACACGTCGTCGCGTGTGTGTGTGTCGTAAAGGGAAAAAAGCTCGCTCTGTAGAGAGATATGAGGAAAAATCAACGAGAGCCTCAGGCGGCGGCATCAGCTACTGCTGCAGTGTATAAGTACGAGAGAGAGAAAAAGCGAGTCTGCAGTGCAGGCGGTGATGAGAGGGCGCGGAAAAAGAGAGAAAAGCTCCGTGATTCAGCAGACTGTGAATAAATCGCGAACGCTGCACAGCAGCAGCAGCAGCGAAGGTTAAGCGCATGATCGCATTGTTAGACAAAGAGTGAGTGAGGGTAGAGGAAGAGCTAAGGAGAAAATGAGAGGTATAGCGCGTATAATACCTATGTAGATATTCGATGAAGGGTGCTTTTCTCGCCGCTCTCTCTCTCTCTCTCTCTCTCTCTGATGCAGGTACATTAATTACGAAGATGTAACATGCATGTTGATGCACCGCCGTGTATGTATATGTATATATAGGTACTCTTGCAAGCACATACATAAATACGGTATGCATGAGCTTCTGTCTCTCAGGCTTCTAGTAGTGTGTGTGTATATACTCGGCGCGGCCTCTTCTTCTTCTCTTTTTGAGGTGTGCGTGCTGTGGCTTGATGTACTTTATAACGTGCGGGAGTTATACTTTTTTTAGAGAGAGAGATTTGCATCTTTGGATATTGGCCGAGAGGTAGTTGTTATTTTTTAAGTAGCTTGGGCGAGAGTTTTAGCGGTGAGATAGCTCCAGGCGGTCGAGATGGAGAGTTTGATTTATGCTGATTTTTCGTGAATTATTCAATAAAATCTGATATGGGTAGCTCTTTCTTCTGTTTCGCTTGGAAGGATTTTAAGTTCGAGTTGAGCTTTTATTTTGTTTTGTGTGTTACATTCATTTTGATTAATTAGACTGAAAGTTAATATTGGGAGATAGATGACAAGTAAACAATTCTAGTATCTATCGACGTCGAAATTTTGTGAAAAATATTGATTTTGTATCTATTGGAGAGGAGATGAACGAACGATATATTTTTACTTTCCTAATAAAAGACTCAATAACTTGCATTTTACGTAAAAGCAATAACCCAATCTGTTATTGCAGTGCGAAGAAAGTTAACAGCAAATATCTACGAAATAAAGTTTATGTATATAATTTTCAGTACAGTATACTATACAAATCCGTATAACGAGACTTTACAAAACAGAAATGAACTTATACAATTTTGTCACTTTCGTATAGCAGCAAATTCAGACCTCACTTGTGTTACCACAGCCCGAGCACGTGTCGCTCTCGCCTACTCAGCTCATCTAACTCAAAAACAAACTCTCGGAAATGAACATTTACATCCCGAGAGCAAAAAGCCAATCTCTGAAAACTCAAACGCCCAAAGTCTAATCACACCTATACGTCTGGCGTGTCACGTTTCTATGTATATATATATACAGTGACGAGTCCCTGTTGTGGGCAAACCGACATATAGCCCGTTGGGACGTCCAGGACGTTGCTGCTTCTGATCCCGATGTCGAGGGAGATCCTTTGAATTAGTTTATCATATTCCATACATCACCGTACGTGTGTATATGCGTATATCGAAAAGCATAAGAGTAGGAGAGTATATACTTTGACCCGCAGTATATCCGTCAGAGAAAAAAGAGGACTCGAGAGTCCTACGAGGATTTATGGCGACGACGTCCCCGATTCCAAAGGAGGGACGCATTACGTGTATTATGTGCGTTTGGGGATGTGTCCTTCTTCTCTTTCTTCTTCTTCTTCTTCTAGACTTTGTTTTCTCTTGGCGCATTGTTCGACAGCAAGAAAGAGAGAGAGAGACATACGGGTCCTCTCACACGTCTCTTTACTAATGGCGAAGTGTTTTTAAATTAAGCCTCGCGACAGAGGGCTTTGAACACTATAATACTGCTTTGCTTTGCCGCGTTGACTTGCATTTTCCCGGCAGCTACATATACATATATAGTATACGCTTTCATTTTGCACGCCCGCGCGTGCCGGTAGTCGGCCGCGTTTAATTTATAGAGTAATGCGGCTGCTGCTGCTGCTGTGCTCTGGATGTCAGTGAGATTATTTTGTTCGCTGTATATAGTCTAGTGCTTGTGGTGCTGGCAATGGAAGGACTAGCTATGCGAAACCGCAGCGCGCACTTATATATTATGTAATGACTCGTCGTGTGTGTGTGTGTGTGTTTGTGCAGTGGCTGTATGAGTTTTGAGTATTCTTATGTTTTATAGCTTTGTGCTTTGTGCGGCGTTTTGGTTATGCCTTATTGCGCTCGTTTTCTCAATTAAATGATGTAGTTTGGGAAACTATTATTAGTCATTGTATGCATACTCTGGAGCAATGTTTTTTGAACTTTTTAAGGGATTAGTTCTGTTGACACAGTTGAGTAGTCAAAATGAGGATTTTTTTAAATTTTCTGTTAATTTTCGAGGTAGATTTGTTAAAAATTCTAGATTTGATTAGTTTTTTTTTCATCATACATACGTAACCATACAACATTTGTTCAAAACACGTAATTCGATCTCTTCATAGAGTGTTTTAACAAAACTGAAAATTTTATGGTTTTTTATTTTATTTTTAAAAAACTTCCCATAACAGAAAAGAACATGATTTGTTAAGTGTTTAAATCCCAATCACTGATTAAAAAGAACAAAGTTTGGCACGTATTTAAATCACAAGAATCGAATAATATATCATGGTTAAAACTATTGTTGGCTTTTTATTTCCTCCCAAATAAGCGTACAATATGTAAAACAAGTATACCGTTGATACTAAATATTTGATTGGGTATGGCTAATAAATGAATATATGTAACAGATAACAAATCATAATTGAAATAACCATATCATATAATGTTTAAAATATGTGTAGCTATGGTTCACGAAACATCGAAAATCCAAATTAGAATAATAGTTATTAAATATTCAGCCAACGCAATAACTGAATCGATAATACCGAAATTCGAATAAATTTATTCGATTGACCCCAATGCTCAAATTCCAAAAATTCAATTAATTCATCTTCACAACTTCACGGATCTCCAAATTTCATTACAAAATCAGCTTTCAAACCCCCCTTAAATAACACATCGAACACTCAGCGTCTCTCTCACGAGACCCCCAGCATCAAATCAAAACAATCCCCCAAATCGTCGATCAGATTCAATGAAACCGACAGCCCCCAGTCGAAAAAAGCGAGCAAAATACATACATATATATAACGCTTTTACACGGGCTCCGGGAGAGCACGTCGACCTTTTTGAATCCCGGCGCACACAACAATGCAAACGCGCGCGTGCGCGTCAAGCCGGGGCGTATGTCATGTGTCGCCTTCTATAAAAAAGTCATCGTCAGAGTGAGAGAGAGAGAGAGAGAGAGAGAGAGAGAGAGAGAGAGAGTTAGTATTACATATAGGTAGTATACAACGAACCTTCGTCGCTTAAAAAGCCATTAACAGGAGGAGTGTATGGTACCGACACGCGTCTCTACGTAAACTGCTGTAATTATATAATACGCACGTTATAGGCGATATTTTGCACCGACGACGCGTCGAAAATGGGACAACACACACACACCTGGGGTTGTTGGGGGTTGGAGTTTGAATGGCGTGCAAATTAATGACATATGCTCGACGACTACTAATATTATATATACCAGTAGTATAGTACATATACGTTGACGTTTTAGGCTAAAAAAAGTGAAAGCCAAGCTCTCAAAAGTGCTACAGGACAAAGAGAAAAAGAGAGCGAAAGCTGCTGCAGTCGCACGCACTTAGAGGCGTAATTTTGACGCTGCGGAACTCTCTCTCTCTCTCTCTCCTCTCGCCATATGCGTGATTGCAGAAAGTCGAGCTGCTGCTCCCCTTCAGCGTAGAAAACAAAGGCTCCCGGCAAAGACAATGAGACTATTTTGCGCGAACGGCTCTGTCAGATCGCAAGAGAGAGTCAGGGCATTTCATTCGCCCTCGGTGAATGCGCTATATACAGTGTTGCTGCGCGAAAAATCAAGGGCCTGGTATAGCGCACACGGAAGCCGGAATTGCAGCGTCGCTTTGAGGGGTTGTACCAGCCAGCGCATTCTCTTTCTATACGCGCGTGTTGACGAGGCGACTCGTCGTCCGATAAACGGAATAGCTGGAATCGCCGGCGTTTCGCTTTTGTTTCCTATACTTACGTTGTTTTTTTTTCTTCTTTCGAGTTGTCGTCGCGCTGCTGCTGCTGATGCTGGTGTAGTCGAATGTGTCTTTCCGGCTCTGCTGAGTTGAAGAAGCTCTCTCGTGTAACGATAGAAGGAAGAGCGGAGAGAAGGAATTCTTCGAAAGAAGACTATAGCAGTGTATTGGAATTGTATTGGAGAGAGAGAGAGCGCGCGCGCGGCTTTCTAGAGGAATGCGCGCCTTTCCAGGAGGATTCGATAATTGGCAATTAAAGAGGTAAGCGGAATCGCAAACGTATAGGTATACAAGCGAGATGAAGACTGGAGTCAAAGACATTTTTTACGAGCCATCATGATTATATTGGCTACTGATGTAAGCTTGTATTGAATGACTCGTGGATTGTTGGCAACAAGGTTAGATTGTATTATCGGATCGATATAATAACTTGGCTGAGGAAAATTTTAATTTTGTATAATTATTATAAGGCAGAAAGTATTACATGTCTAAGTAATTCCTTATATAGAGGTATGTAAGAGTTCCTGGACATATAGGGTCTGACTAATACAGGCTAATTATAAATAGTTACAAACAGTTATATCATGAATATATTATTATACTGCACTATAATTCTGTAAAATGTTTAATACAGAATTATATATACTATTCTTTGTTAAGCAGTAATTATAATTTACAGTGCGCTTAAATGCTGCATATATATTTATTTAAAAAGAAGTTGGAAATTATTATGCCACCAAAATTCAACTCATGATAAACAACACTTGGACATAGAAAATAGAAGTTTGTGTAAATTAAAGATATAGTAATATTCGGGCAGTTATAACATGAGCTGCCCGAAAGTATCAAGCCAAAAAAAATGGAAAAATACCAATGCGCCACCTATCTTCGTTAGCCAGGAACTATAGAGAGCGGGAAAAAGCCAGCTCAAAACTGTTTTGTTTTACGACTGCTCGGGTTTGCTGATCTTTTTTCTCCCTAAAAACATTCGCACAAAGACCGCATCACTGATATGTTACCACGAAACGACACACGTGAGAGCGTTGATATCAGAGCTGTAGAACGTATTTCTCTCGAACTGAAGAAGGTTTCATACCTCTGGGCACGAACGCAATTAATCAAATTAAAATCACACCATATTCCATCAAGGATCAAGATATGCTAGTGTACATTTCATCAAAGGCCATGAGACGCAAATCCCTTTGTAGCTCAGAAATCCTTCATATCATCACAGAGAGATCAGCTGCATCCATCACCTTTCAGGCCTATATACGGCACATATATACGTATACGCTGTGCTACCCATCGTCATCTTACATGGAGGTAAACATTGATGCCTCCTCCCTCTCTGTATTCTAGTTAACAAGAGCACGCATGTGTATGTGTGCATGTGTGTGTCTGTAGTATACTCAGCAAGTCCAAGCCTATGCGGTAACCTGTGCAGGAGGAGGAGGAGGTCGACGAGATTGGACAACGATTTCGATTACAGGACTCAGCCGAGTAATTGCTGCGACTTAGCGACAGTCTAATTAAGCGAATTATGTATTTTAGAGGAATAGAGAGAAGCTGCTGCTGCCGATGCTGCAGTATATATAGAAGGGAGGGATGTGCATGGGTCAGCCCCGTCGTCGAGGATTACTTAAGTTGATTAGGGACGCCTCGCGTCGTCGTTGCTGCTGCTACTACTGCGGTGGCATATACCAAAGGGGTTATGGACTGGCAGCTCATGGCTGTTAGCCGGTCAATTTCCGAGGCGAGAGAGGTGCGATTTTAATGCCGGCAACGTTAAACTATATATTTTGATGAATTTAATTGTTCCTGCTATGTGTGTTGTATATGACATATTGAATTCTCATTATTGATTTTAATTATACCGCGTATTGTATTACATTGTTAATTATAATATGATAAGGCGTTATATGAGCTGTAATATATTCATATAGGCACGACCGAGGACAAAATTTGAAAAGCTATCACTGCCGTTAACAAATATGAAAGTTGTTTCTATACACCTTAATATACGCGGAGTCGGTGTACCCATACCCATCACGCAATCGTTTGTCAAAAGGAATTTCCATAAATTCGTCAACGCGTCAGATCCCCCATTAAACCCCGAAAGAAAATTAATTACACGTCGAGCAGACGACGAGAATCGAACAAAGAAGAAAAAAAACGCAAGAGACACGCTAGAGGAAGAAGCGTCAGAAGGATCTGCGCGTTATATACATAAAAAGAGAAGGAAACTGATTAAAAACATTTCCCCGGCAATAAAAACCGTGACTTTCGCGTTCATTCGTTTTTACGAGAGGCAACGCACGCGCGTGAAAGGAAATTGCTTCGTGAGCCGCAAATGAGTCTCTTCCTCGTGTATCTATGCGTCGCGATAATATATGCGCGTGCGCGAATAATTAATGCAGGCACGAACGGCTGATCCCTCAGAAATTTTTCGCGCCCGTGAATTACGTATGTAGCAGCGATCGATGCTTCTTTGTAAATAACTATATATATATGCTCTTTTCCTGCGAGAATATATAACGAGGATTTTTGTGTTATACGTGGATTTGGATTTAATTTTGACAAGGCGTTTGGGTGTAAAAGCTCGAATTATTTATGCATTAATTTTACGTTATAATAATAAATTGTTTTCGATCGTGAAATTTTAATTGATGCCATATAATAAGGAGCTTACGGTATTATTATTATTAGTTGTCGATGCATCGATGAATGCAAAATTAAAGCTCTCATTAGTCTCGAAAGATGTTTAATAAATTCGATAAAAAAAATTATCGATTGCTTTATAATAACAGAAAACAGGTCATGCGAAATAATATCATCAGTATATATATATACTGAATTTAATATTGTCACGAGACATTTTCGCTAAATTTTATTAGAAAGTTAAATTACTGTATATGAGCAATTCTATGAGGATACTTCTCGGCTCAAATATGAAAACACGCCATCTTTTATAGTAAACCAAACTTGTTTTGTTCGTTAGTGCATTTCTAATGTAATGAAAAAAGTATGCCAACAAAAAGCTACGCGCCAATTACCAAAAACAGCCCATATTGCTCGGTGAGTAATTTATTACATACCTCGTTGAGCAAACAATTTTTTTCATGCTTTAATCGACAGCTGAGGTCAAGAGCTTCAGTTTGTAATTGAATGCCTGAAAAGCCGAAATTATACCATTTTTTTGTAAAATTTTCGTAATTTCGACAAATATTACTCTTTTTTTTTAATTTCTGATATAAGTTTTGATAGCAATGAGCGTTTTCAACGATTTTTTTCCAAACTGAAGCTCTCAAATGTTTGCTCAACGAGGTAATAAATTACTCACGAGCAATATAGCACAGGCTGTTTTTGGTAATTGGCACTTAGCTCTTTGTTGGCGTATGTTTCGGCTTGCTACCGTTTTTCTAATGATCATTAGATTTTTCTAATTTAATCATTAGAAATGTTCTAACGAACAAAACAAGTATTTCTATATTTGAGCCGAGAAGTGTCCGACTTCTCGTAGAATTGCTCATATACACCCAAGAGAAAACGAAAAACCAGAAGAAAAGCGCGCTGCACTCAAAGAAATTTCACTTCCATTCAATCTGTCCGCGTTATTTTCAATCCGCTCTCTCTCTCTCTCAACGCTGCGCTGCACTCTCGACATTAATAAATTCAATCAAATAAATCATAACTCTCTCTCTCCCTCTCAGCTTCCTTTTTCAACCCTCCATATCGGACTCCTCTTCTTCTTCTTCTTTCTCGAGCAGCTGTATAATGCGTCGGGCGGAACCGTTGCCCGTGTTTATGCCCACTGCAGTACTGCAAAGTCTTCCTTTTTCCGTTAGCCAGCTTTCTCTCCTCTCTTTCTATGCTGTCTTATCGCGACGTCGCGATCGACGACGTCGCGCAGAGAGAAAAGCTCTCCCAGCCGAGCGTTTCACGCCCCAATTTTTGCTCCCATCCCACTTTCTTCTTCTTCTTCTTATTCTACCTTCGTGTCGTCTCTCTAGCCTCTTTAAATGCGCGCGTTACTACGCGAAAGAGAGAGAGTAGTAGTCGACAATCTCGAGCCATAATACGAAACTTTCGTTCCCTGGGATGAAGAGGCTTTTGAGGAGCTTTATCGGCCACGACAATACCCTTCTGCTCTGCGCGAACGCGAGTACATAATTCCTTATTCCGTGGAACGAGTTGTGGAGAGATTTCTCTCTCAGTCCGGGTATTGTGCGCTGTCGTCCTCGCTGTACACGAGAGTCTGTGTACTTCGAATACAGGGCGAAACGTGTGAAGCGTTATTACGCGGCCGTTTGCATTAGTTAAGGTTTTGTCTAAGGCTGATTGTTGTAACGCTTCGCTCGAGAGACGCATATACAAAGAGAGGAATCGCCGAGAGGGTGATTTCCTGGAATTCCTTTGTATCATAGGACAAGCTGATTATTTACGGCTTCGAATGAAATGTGTTCCTCGTAACTCTTACAACGTTGCTATATATGAATAAAAAATTTCGCTCATCAAGCAAACAAAGCAGACACCAATTCACCTAATTGTTTAACAACCAAAAGACTCGCTCTTCCGAAGCTGTAACTATACACAGAACCTCGGCTAACGAACGACGAGCTGTGCATTCGGCGGTATAATTTTAATTTTCTCGAGAGAAATAATCAGCGCGCGTATATATAACGACGTCGAAATGTCGTCGGATTATGTGAGAGAGAATAATAAAAAGAATAAAGCACGTCAAGAAAAGAAAGAGTCTAAACACAAGGCCGGCTTAAATTATCATAACAATTTAAAATTACGCGGGCGTGTCTCCGCAGCAGACAATCACCGGGTCTTTCTTATCCAGGAAGGCGGAACCGCGATTTTCGTCGCCTTGCTCGCGAGTCTCCTCCTTTTTTTATTCCACCGATGCAACCGGCAGGCAATAAGCTCACCCGCTTTTTATCTCTCTCCCATATATACCAGCGCGACATAATCGCGAGTCGTTAGAGAGAGAGAGAGACGGAAATAATAAAAATTCGCTGCAGTCTTCGAAGACGAAGCTTTAATTGGGATGCGCTCTCGAGCACGTCGTGAAAACGAAACGCGACGAGGACTGTGGCGGCTCTTTGTTCGCGAGACACGATGCCTCCTCCTCTACACGAAGCTGCTGCAGTTGTTAGTTTGATTTGCGCGGGCGTGAACTGCTGTGTTTTTTTTTTCGACGCGAAAAAAAGCTCTCGAGAGTCTGCAAGCTTTGTTTACGCGCGGCCTGGCTCCTGCATATACTCGCTTGATTTATCGGGCTGGAAGCTTCGTTATCGCGGCTTTTATAATTGTTTTCATTTCACGAATGAGCATTGTTTATTTCGAGAGAACAACGTTCTTGTTGTTTGCGCGAACGAGAGCTTGCGGAGACTATATGGGAGTATAGGGAGAGATGAAAGTTTACACGCGTTTCGAGGGGATATCCATTACTTGATTGATCTTTGTCAGCGAGAAACTAGAAGCTCCTGCTGTACACGGAGAGCTAAAGTTTAATGATATTATTACCTAATTGATAACCCTTGTTATATAAGAAAGAATATCTCTCTCTCTCGCGATAACAAGGAACCAAAGTGCAGCGGTGCATGAAGCTTTTATCAGAATTGCTCCGAGCGTCTACCGGATATATATATCTATACATGGAAGAAATGAAAAGCTCGGACACGAGATTCGTATGAATTATTCTGAGATAAAGAACGTCTGGGTCCAAGCCAATATTTGCAATGAGCGTATTAATCATATAAAAAAAGACCTCTACACACACGATCCTTATATTCAGCAAACATCCGACTCTTATTCATACATCGGAATTATACCGAACGATGTTTACATAATATACACTATTCCTCGTATCTATAATAGAAAAATATTTTCCCCGCAAGCTTCGTCAACGCGCTACGTTGATTAATCCAATCATCCCAGCACGTACTTCTCTGTCTTTGTTTCCTCGAATATATATAGACATGTATCCCTCCATATACAACCACGAGCTTCGTACTGTGAACAAGAACTCGACGACGCAGCTCGTACTCGAAACGAGAAGGCAAAAGGGAGAGATTTGCGCGGCGGCGAAAGGGGTGGATCTTATTTGTGTGTGGCGTTGTCTCCGCTAAAATTGCCACCCCGAAAGCGTCAGCGAGCCCTCTCTTTCGAGTGATGAGGCGCGAGGAGACACACCACACGAGAAAACGCGACTGCACATACGAGGGAGACAATATTTCGACGCAGTCGCGCGCTTTCAAAGGGGTTATACACACGTTTGTCGTATGTACTTTTGAGCGATGGTGATGATGCATCATGTTGCTAGGGTGAATATATTTTCTTTTTTTTTCGTCGCGTAATTTTATCCTGCCGAAAATATATAATGCTGATGATGCAGTTCGCTTTGTTCTCCTTTGCTGTGTATCTACTGATTTTTCTGATGATCGGTTAGGATCAAAATCATTGTATACGTGAAATTAGAAAAATTTAACTTTTAGCATAAAAAGCGGCGCACGATTATATAGGCGCGTGAAAAAAAGGTGCAGTGCAGCAGAATTATACGTAGCACACGTGGGGACGAGCGGAAACTATGTATATAGACGAAATTGCGCCACTTAAATAAGAAAATAGATGTTTGGAACGTGTCCAATCCCCGAAATATTTTACATAAATATGCAAATTTCGGAAAAGCTTGTCCGCCTGCCTGTCGCACTTTGATTTCCCAGTGTGCTACGCTGCTGTCTAACTGTCTGGATGTCAGGTAATTTATTTGTAGGTCAGTCGAGTCGAGAGAGAGAGAGAAAGAGAGTTGTTTGTATATGTTTATATTATAAAATTCCACGCGATCGTTATGAATTTCGTTAAAATTAATTGAGATAATGCCGCGTACAAGTATTAATATAATACATGCAATGCAAAATCATGCGTATGACGAGAGAGCACACAAGTGTGTGAACATGAGGGAGTTTTCAATCCGCGAGTTTACACATGACACGCGTGTGTAATCGCGTCAAAAATTTGCGCTCTCGCGCGTCGTCGACAGAAATAAAGGACGCGTATACAGTTGCGCGAAAAAGCGATGAATGTTGAGCTACATATAGGAGAGAGAGAGAGAGGCTTTTTGAAAATTCCCGCTGAGCTCTGCAGTAACGCACATACACACGTCGCTGATCTGCATGCAGTATGAGGGGGCAGTAGAGACGGAATCGCTTCGCGAGTAATTTGCCCCGACGTTGAAAGCTTTAAATTTGCCGCGCTCGAACAGCGACAGGATTTTTTTTTTTTTTTTTTTTTGTCGATTCGAACTACAAATTTTCGACTTATGAAGTTAT
Organism: Cecidostiba fungosa; assembly: GCA_900474305.1. Lineage (NCBI taxonomy): Eukaryota > Metazoa > Arthropoda > Insecta > Hymenoptera > Pteromalidae > Cecidostiba > Cecidostiba fungosa. The sequence continues at coordinate 23,786 of UCOJ01001006.1, read as the reverse complement.
ATCCCATAAAGAGAATCAGTCGCTCTCATCGATATTGCGTATATAGGCTGTTGGGAGGCAATAATTTCAATCAGTATGAAGTTTATATACTTTCGTACCAATATCTTTCAAAATTCAACTATACGCGTAACTAATTTTTGAAATTTCAGCTTTGAATTTCCGATTCGCTTCAGCAAGCTTTCATCCATAAAGGATATCCCCATCAGCGCAGCGACAGCAGTAGCAGCGTCAGCATATCCCTATATATACGACGGTAACATCAACCTGAATAGATCGGAATCGATGAAAACTAAGCCATGTCTCTCTCTCTCTATCATCTTCGCTCTTGGCCTTCTCTCAGCGTAGCAACAGCAGTAGCAGAAGCTAACTCAATCTCCGAACTTTGATCAGAGATGCGCTCGGTCTATGAGTCAATTAGACGCGAGCGCGCGTGAATCTGGTGATTAAAGCTTCGCTGCATCGTATAGCTTGTCATTCCTCGAGGACGAAGAAGACGAGGAGCTGCTGCTGCTTTTGCTCCTTAGAGTCCGTTTACAACGTACGAAGAGAAGACGAGGCGAAACTACTTTAGGTGAGCCTCTTGCGGTCGTTCGTATGTTTACATTGTGGTTTTCAGGGGGGAGAAGAGGCGCAACTTCAACACAACATCAGGGACGGCCGAGCGTGTAATTTGAATAAATTAACGCTGATCCGAATTTCTGTTTATCGCGGCCGACGAGGTGCCGATGTTTGCCCTCGCTAGAGCAAGGCCAAACTAAAATAGGCGTCTTACGCGAACTACGATGGAGGGGGATTTTGGTTCAGTTATATTGTATGCATAATATGGCGCTGGTATTAACTCCTGGAAAATATTTTGATATTAGTAGGGTTAAGTCTCCTTATATAGACCAGTTTGTAAACGATCATTGATAACATACAGTACGTCAAATTTGTGGAGTGCATTTTTAAAAATAATCATATAGAATCTTTCTTTATATGCTATATAATACTATTTCTTCAACTTCTTCATCACAGAAAAGGATTTCCAAATGCCATTGCGGCGGGACTGTCCGTGCGCGGCTCACCTTGAAATTTAGCGATTTTGAAGCGTCGTAAAGTTTACGATCTTATATAAGAGCAATTTTCTGAGGATTGCTTCGATTAAAAAGTTCGTCCATTATGACAGCAGAGGTCAAGAAAGACGTGGCTGCAACTTAAAAGCTCACGGGAATACTTTTAAGTAGATACCACAGATTATGATGTTTGCGCTTGCGCTTATACCGATAGAGATTAGTGTCATTAAAGCGGTGCTTTTAAAAGCTATAGGAATAATTAAAGCCCGTTGAATAAATCTCCACTGATGGTCGAAGCACTTTCTTCGCTAATACGCCGCATTTTCATTTCGCTCGGATGAGTTTGAACTTTTTTTTCCCGCGAAACCGTACGATTTTTCGAACTCGAACTTTTAAACTAAAAAAAAGAGAACATCCATTGTATTTCGGGCGAACTAAAAATTGGTTTTACTACTCTCGGAAACGTAGAGAACGCCCTAGTACAGTTGAAAATAAAAAAAAAACGATGGTTCTTAGCTAGTTACTGGCTCGTATGAAATTCTGCATTTATATAGGTAAAAAGCAGTACGCACATCAGAGGAGAGAAGTGGCTAAACAAAACTTCATTCCTCTAGTGGCTAATGTAAAAGTGAAGCCGCTGATGCTAGTTTTTGTTTCGCTGCGCGTGAATCAAACAATCGAGAAATATAAAAGTGCGCGCGTTGCACGTCATTTTTAGGAAAAATTACACGTAGCTTATTCCCAATTAATTTATCGTTTCTATAGGTAATGCATTGTTCAAATATAAAATAATTTTTATTTAAGAAAGATTTTATTGGTCTCTACAAACAACAGAAAAAAAGAAAAAATATATTAAAAGGTTACGATTGAAACGTCGGAAAAATACAAGAATGAAGATAATTGTGCTTTTCGCTGGGCGCATCAGCCCTGATAGAAAAGTTAGCTAATTGGTGACGAAATTAGCTTATTTAAGCTACTTTCGTCACCAATTTGGTAACTTTTCTACCAGGGAGTAAATAAAAACTGCACACGAACGTTAAATCCTATTCAAAATAAAATAATTTTGTATGTTTTTTAAAGCATTTACTCATTCAAACGTAAAATTACTTTTTTTACTTTTTAAAATTTTTTATTACAGCTACTACTAATATGAATAGAGCTGCAGTTCGAAAGAAATGAGTTTTTTCAATGCATGGCTGAAAATAGGCCGTTTTTCATTAAATATTTGCTTCGAACTCTATAACCTCCAATAGCATATTTCTAACTTGTTTTTATAAAACTGAAAATTTCACTATTACAAAGCTTCCTCTATATATCGAAGCAAGCAAAAAAAATCACAGTCGCTCGACACAAAGAGCTCGAATTAGTGGGCCGTTAAGTAGACTCCATTGAATGGACTCGAGTGTACAGTGAAGCGAACACACACACATACACAGATCGAGGACCGGACTGGAGGAACATAATAATGATGATGTGGGTCCTTCCTTCGCACACACAACACAAAGAATGCCACGTGAGCAGGATACCCGATGAGGCTCTTTTCTTTTCTCGTTAGCTACTCTCTCTCTCTCTCTCTTTTTCTGCTGGTACACTCTCGATCGGCGCACTTTTGGCACGCGCGAGGGACTATTGGGTAAACACTGATCGACACACTATATATGTATATAAATACTGTCGCTTTAATCTCGATCGGCCGAACTTGAATAAGGTGTATGCAAAGAAGAAGCGCTATGCGGTTTTCAATTTCAGAACAGAGGATGGACCTATGGATGTCTGTATTCTATATATACACCGTAGCCGGGGATTGGAAGGGTAAACATTTTAAAGGTGGCTGCAGGATTCTGAATGTATGATTCGACGATGATTCGCTTGGAAGTGTGCGAGGGAGAGAGCAGCCAAGTGAATGGATTGATTTTCCAGAGGATCCGGTCGAGTGTTTCCTACTGTATTGGCTGCAGGATTTCGAATAGTCCTTTTTCTTTTTCTTCGAGGATATCTCTGGGCTTTGCCCACAAGGGAAAGAGAGAGAGACAGAGAGCTATACTTTGTTTTGATATTCTTGAGAGAGTTTTTCGTGATCTGAGAGCGCGAACGATTTATTTACATTTTGCGGACTTTTCAATCGAGTGTCTCTCGTTGATGTGGTATCCTGGATATATACTAGGTATCGTGCGATTGGCCGAATCGGTTAAATTATCGACGAGTAAATTATTCGAGTAAACATTTTGGTAAAATATGTATACGATATGAACGGATGGGTTTTAGAGTATTTGCTGAATTATATATATGTTTTATACATTTGCGATAAACTCCTGATTTATATGCGAGCCGATATTAAATTCATAAATCGAGTTAATTTTTAATGTTGATTCCAGATCCCCGGTTACTCAATAATAATTTCCCTTTTTCTTTATTTTCAAACCCCTATAAGAGCATTATTTTCGAAGATATACCATCATAATCCTAAACGCTGTCTTCGTCAGGTGCTACCTTCGCTAATAGCCATTAGTTTGCCACACCTGAATACGCTCCAGATGGTACTTGTAATATTGATGCGCGTTAGAGAGAGGAGATGAGAGAGTAGAACATGTACTTCGAATACATCTGTTTGCTCCAGTTCTCTCGAATCTTATTGATTCCCTATATATACTATATACTTGGTCCATAATATATTATAATACAAGATGTCCCTGGTAGAAAATTGAGCATATTCTGGTCATTTTATCTAGAATTTCTGGTAATACCTTATTTTAGAAAATTTTGACCAGAAATACCCTAGCAACGAAAAAAATCTTTAAAAGACTTCCGGACTGCAGCTCTCGTCCCCATAAAGTTAAAACCGGATGATCAAAAGGGTTAAAACATCGCATTATTCTCACAAAGCCATAGCATTGGGGTCATATGGGACACACGTCGCCATTGTAAACCGAGCTCGCGCCTATCCAAGATTGGACGAGCAGGGGGGAATCTTGCGTATGCGGTCTCCTCTCTCCGCCTAATATATATCTATACAGCCGAAAGTAACCCTCCTTTCAATTGAAACTCGTCGTCGTCCGACGACTAATTGAATACTTTGGATTAACGGCTGGTGTAATAGGAGCGTCACGTAGCACCGACGGGAAAATCGAGTTTCGCAAAGACGCGCTTGTTACCGCTCCAACTATATATATATGCAACCGTCGAAGATGTCTCAAGCTCGACTGCATGTCTCTGTGTTACAGGATATATCCATATAGTGATCGATCAGATTCTTTAACAAATTTTGCTTGTATATAAGGGTTATTGATGAAATATGCGAAAATATAGAAAAACAACGTATAGGTACATCATTAGAAATAACGTCTTAATTGAGAGACAGAGATGTCTTCCGTTAATATACAGCTGGATATAATTCTCTTTCTAAGTGTATCGCGTAATTATGATGGAATAGCTGCGCAAGAGAAGGGCTTTGTGCGCGCAAGAGATTTTAGCTGGTTTCCGGCGAATTGTTGGAGTACAGTAATTAGAGTGCACCCTTGCATAGGCTTGATTCAATCAAAGCGCATAATACTGTCTTTACCCTATACATATATAATACATCAGATACTCAGTACCAGCTCCTTCGAACTACAGCATGATATACAAGAAAACGATGCGTCAAAGGTATTTATACTTACAAAGTTGATATACCTACATCTCACGCGACGTGATTCGAAAAAGTTATAGTTGTATATAATTAGTCAAGCAACGCACACACGCTCTCGGATAGATCTAGAGCGAAAACACGCGACGCATAATCAAGTATATATATATATATATATATTATATCTACGAGCTGCTCGCGTTTGACACGTTGATTTATTGCGCCTTTCTTCCGGCAATCTTATATGATACTATATAGCTCAAAGGACTCACGTACAGCTGTTTATCCTCGCGCAATAAACTGCTTATTATTTACGGCCGAGCGCGCGCTCGCACTTGTTATATATATACACTAAAATCTCCCCCGTATATAGGAGAGAGACGAGTAAAAAAAAGAGATACAAAAGCGGAGGGAAAAAGTTTCAATTGCGCGGCAACGACAGGCGCAATAAGTATTCCGAGGCGATATATATATATGAACTGAATACAGCGCATATTTATGAATCCAACGTGCGATAAGTTATTGACGCGTTTTCGAAGCCGAGCGCAAGCGCACGTATACGACTATCGGGATAAGGGACGAATATGGAAAGAAGGAAGTATAAGATGGATCATCGTAATGAAAGCGGCGGCGGCTATATGTGTGATGATTTCATTCCGACTATTCATCGAGAGGGCTTATTCTCGAGCATATATACGTAAAAGAAGGATGGATATACTCGTTGAATAATAGAAAATGATAGTCGGAAAAATCGAATGTGAAAAAGTGAAATCTATATGTATACTTTTCGAAGGTTTTACACTCTTTAATTGTCTATTAAATCATCCGAACGAATGATTCGCTGAAATGCCGGGATGTTATATATACGTATATATAGTGAGACTCTAGATCGTAACCAGCTTTCATAGGCAATAAACGAATTCTCAGCGACGGAGAGACGATTGATTGATTAACGGGCTTTTATTTGGCGCACTGAACTCTGCGCGCACCGATATATAATAGATCAAAAGCGAACGATGTCGCGACATCGGAAACAAAGCGGAAATACAAATATCACTTATTCTGCGAGATATATGTCATCTCTGCACCAGTTAACGTTATAACCGAAGTAAATGCGTTTATTATTTGCACTGCGTTCCAGAGGAAATTCCACGAAATTTCACGTATGAAATTGTATGTTTTACATGTATATTTATAATAATATTGCGCAGTGTAATTTAATTTTTAAAAATACACGTGTGTTTGCGCTGAGTAAATATATATCGGGTATCATGCTCAACGAACCAAAATTGCTATATCCAGAATTCATTAGCTTCCAAGTTTGTAAATTAAGGTCGCGGAGATATATAAAAATATAAATTTTAAATTCTCGCGCGAGAGAGCCGCAATTATTTTAGAAAAAGCTCGAATGAGAAGAAATTGAAACAAACGCATACAGAGATAATAGCAGCAACGGTATTAATAAAGTGAAACGTTGAAAGAACGCGTAACGGGAAACTGTATAAAAAGAAGAAAAGATGGTCGAGGGTGGATGAAAAGAGAGAAAACCGACGTATATACGCAACGGCAAAGCGGCGCGCACTGAATGCGCAAATCGCAGACTTATAATTCAATATATAACTCGCCGTAGCGCAGAGGCCATTGTCCGGCGTATATATAAGTTCAACACCTGGCCGAACGAGCTCCTTTTCATTTTCGTGGTGAGGCTGCGTGAATGTATACATGTGGAGGTTTGTTTACGTCGCACATGTGGGGTCGAGGTGGGATCGTAAAATTCAAGAGGGACCGAGAGGCGACGATCAGAGATATGCCGATTATGCTTCGATCTTTGTTCTCTCTTTGACACGCTTTATTTTTATTTTTATTTTTTTACAGACGTGAAATTCATATCTCCCTTGGATCTCTCAGGCTTTTGTGCTCTTTGTTCGAAAATGACCCTGATTTTTATTTAAACTATACAAGGAGTCTGGTGTATTTTTTTAATTCGCATTTTGGAGGACGTATTGTATATATACTATTATATTATTTATACGCGCGAAGGCTTTTCGTGCAAAAACGTCAGATTAAAATTGAAATGTGAAATGCATGAAAAGGAGAAATGCGCGCAATGAATGGAAATGCGGATGATAATTTTAATTAATTTTTTATGCTTAATATATGTGTTATGGATATATACACGCGTGCTGTGGACAAATTTTACCGAAGCTATTTCGAAAATTTAATTACGACTTATCAGACTTGTTATATGGATATGTCGAATAATTTGAAAATTCATTAGTGCAGCGTTTATTATACAAAAGATCTATTATCAGTTTATGCAAATTTCCGTGCAAATTAATTAATTTAATTTAATGCTTTCAATACATCTACAATTATCATATGAATAAAGGGATTTTCCTTTGAATGTTTAGTAAAGGTTTTTACACGAAAAAATGTTATAAAAATAAGAAAAATGAATTTAAAAATTGAGTACTTATTGCGATGAAGCATTGAAATGAAAATCCTTTCATTGATATGAGAACTATAGATGTTTAAAGCATTCTCCTAAAATTTGAACCAAATTGAACTATGCGATCCCTTGGAATCTTACGGACAGTGTACAAATACTTGAACCAGTATACGGAGTGGAGCTATATAGAATTCATTTAAATAATTTTTTTTAATTTGTTAATTCTGCAGGATATAGGAGTATTTTTCCCCTTAATCGCTTTTCTACGATCAAATAAGAATTCGATCGCGATATTTAAATCATATTCTCAACGATCTAAATACGGGTTTCGAATAAAAACGAGTTACACACATATCAGTAAAGTCCAATGAAAAATACGTAATAAAACGCTTGATCGAACGACGAGAGTCATATTATATTCGATTTCGAATGCGGGCTTATTCAAGAAAATTGAATTATATCGCTCGCATACACATCGCGTTATAGCGCGGAGCAATATCCATCGAAGAATAAAAACCGTCCAGTTCTTGGTAAAGAGTTCAATATCATTCAATTGAATCATACCTTTAATAGAAGGAGGAATCCCCTCTATACATCTACACCTATAAACTTTGATTTTCTCAAGTTTTTAGAATCGTGAAAATTAATCCGAATTAAAATTATCAAATTCCCAAACGGAATAAATTTTTGCTCCATTGTATACGCGGCACAGAGCCGCGCACAGACATACTTACCGAGAAGAACGACTAGCCTCAGCCAATTGATCGGCTTCAATTAGAGCGAATTAGTTTCGAGGAAAAGCTAGCGAGAGAGGGGGTGGGGGCAAATTGACTTTGAAGGCCGATAAACCGAGATTCTGCTTAACGGCGTTTGCGTTTCATGGCAAAGAAAGCGCGCGAGATTGCCGCACGAGAGAGAGAGAGAGAGAGAGAGAGAGAGAGAGAGAGAGAGAGAGTCGAGTGAAGCTATATACGAACTGTATGTATAGGTATATATAGACTGACTGTCTATCTCGGCTCCGTGCTCCGCCTTCTTTACTGCCTACTTGGAACTTTTCGAGATTGAAAACTTCTCAACTCTGCGCTGTTGGCCTAAGTTCGACGGAGAGAGAGAGAGAGAGAGCATCACTCGATCCGCTGCAGCAGTCATCTCCGTTTTGCAAATGCAAGCAGCGAACTGCACAAAGATCGGGGCTGACGCGAGAAGTCTCTTTATATATGTGTGAGTGTGTGTATATGTATGTGTGAGAAGAGTGAATACACACGAATACAAAGACAGAGACTGCAGAGGAAATTATAAGTGTTTTAGAAAGCAGACAGATTTGCAAGTTACAGGAGAATTGAAAGTTCTGGTATTCTCTATATATTCTGTATTAGTTTAAGAAAAGCGCCATCTTGCGGACGAGTAACGCATTTTGGAGGGACGAAATATAATATGGGTTCTACCAATGTGTGAAGATTGAATGAAAATAAAATCTAAATGCTAATTTCCAGAAGATGTAATTGTGTATTATTAAATTTTTAAAACAACTTTCGTTCTGAATAGGATTTTGTAAACATTGTTGATGCTAACTGACCTCGAATAATTAACGAAAATTCAAACTTGCAGACTCTTGAATTTGAATACTTGCAGTAAGTAGTGCGTGTAACGGCTGGAGAGTGTAATCTGGGGAATGTTCACTTTTGCATCAAGTCTTCTGAATGCTTTAGAATATGAAATTTGAGTTTTCATTTGCCAGTTACGACTCAAAAATTCTTCAAGCAAGAATGTATTCAAAAACATTGTAAGGCGGTTTTATTATTATATATTAATGTTTAACAAGACGTAAAAAGTGAAGGTTACTTATTGTATTATATGAACTAGATCAAAATATATACTCGGTGTAACTGATACTCCCAAGTTTGACGAAAAAAAAAAAACGAAATGAATCTAATTCATCAAGCTAAGCCGTTTCGAGAGTCGCTATAAAAATACAACGCTATATACATAGAGCCACAGCGCGTAAGTTCAAAGCGGGAGAAGAGAACGAGACCACAGGCTCGCACGCGTTTGAAAAGGAAATGAAAAGCGAACGCAGGCGCAAACACAAAAAAGGATCTCGAGCTCGTTCTCGCGTCAAAGCACAGTCCAAATAGAAGAAAAAAAGGCCGAGTATAGTCGCTCTTCTAAACGCTGTTATACACACGTTACCTCGCACGTTACACATAAAATGAAATTTAGAGGCCAGCTAGAGCTCTGGCACATAAGGTCGTCGCAATTGCATTTAAGTAAAAGCTGCGCGCGTGCAGTGATGGCAGCTTGTTTGACGCGCGATTGAAAGTCGCTTTGTGCACGCGAAGCCGGTGGCGCAGGAGTCATTGTGTCTGCACCCTCCCTCGCAGCTTGGGTAAATAGCGTCGCGTCGCCTCTAGGGAGAGAGTCACTACACCGATGCGCTGCTGCTGAGCCTAAGTGCGTGTGTACGTTGCTGTGGCGTTATAACGCTGTATCATCACGACGCGATGCTTCTCTCTCTCTCTCGAGTCGTTCATTCGTATTATATATACAGGAGGGAATGGCGCAGATGCGTCCTTGGGAAGGAGGAGTGTCGCCGACGAGTTTCTGCTGGCCTTGCGTCTTCGGTTTCCGGTGCGATGAGCTTACGAGTGGCTAAAAGGACGCAAAAGTGTTTGGTAAGGATGTGCCTTGTGCTGATGGCGGTGACAATGACGTTTTTAGGCAGGCTTAATTTCCGCAATAGTAGCTTCGTTGTGCTGCTTCTCTGCCAGATATTTTAGACACATTTTTTAGCGGTATTTTATTAATTCATCTGCAAGTTTTTTTGAATTATTAGAAATGGTTTGAACAGTCGTAGTGTAATTTCAAGCCCGAGTATAATATAATCATAAAAGGAAACAGTTTTTATGGACTGGCCTTTCTCCCCACCTATAGAACTTTCTGGCTCTCCAAGCTTCTTTTCATTTCCCTCATCACTATCTGCGCGTAGAGTATATATATGCCGAAACCTTTTTGTTGAGCCTGCTGCTTGGGCCGATCATGCTATAACTGCCTAAGCCTTCATTATATTTTATGGTTTTATTTTTAGTTTTATTTTTTACTATGCATATGACTGAGTGTACCTCTGTAGGATTTACAAGTGTTATTTTATAAGTCACTCCGCAAATATTTTTCTGGATAATAAATTACTAATAGCGAATGAAAGACTTGAAGTGGTTAGAAAGTCCAATTCAGCTATATAGCCACGGGTGTTACCAAGCTCTCTGATAATTAATACGTATTACGAGCTGGATTGTTGTTTACTGTTATCATTGAATTTTGAACTGATATTGATATAGAGGTACCTACTGTTTGTTTGTATTATTCGTATACAAAATACACATTATCCAGATATTATTCTATGTGTATTTAGCACAAATTACGATGATCATCATGTTATAATTTCATTTAATTACAGAACACATATAACATTCTCATCGGAATCGCCAAACGCAATGCCCATTTGTTACACCGAAAGAATAGAATATCTTTCAAAAGGATAAAAGCCTTCTCGCGCACATAAAGCACGATTATTGAAGAAAAAAATCTCGCTATGCAATTAGAGCGAATAGTGAGCGGTTCATTAAGCAGACAAAGAAATTGCAATATTACACTCGCGGTCGTATAATATAATACTGCGCACACGCGGGAAATAAAAGAAATTTCAGCACTTTAATCAACAGGTACAAAACGGATCTACACGTCATTACCGCGCGATACGTACAAATATAAAGAATTTTTCCCTCGTATATATACGTTGAAGGGGAAATAGAAAAAAAATGAGAGCCATGCTTCGCACTCGTGAATTATAATGCAAACATGAAAGAATTGAACGAGAGGGGGAGAAAAAAAGCGGCTCTTAATTGCCCTTACCACTTCTTTTCATATTATACCGACGCTCGCTTTTAATCCAATAAAAAATCGCGATAGCCAAGTATGCCGCCTCATATGCGGAGAGAAAAATATGCGAAGGTTTTGTCGCGCGCACCGGATACGTCCGCTAGATTAGGATCTTTTTCGACGCAGTTGTAGCTTTGTTTTTCTTCGTTTTCTCTCTATACCGTGTACGTGTTTCCAAAGATTCCGCTCTTTTTTTGAGAGAGAAAGAGATTCCCAGGTGCTCCGAGATGTGCTCGATATAGCGAACCATTGCTGCGGCAAAATAAGTATACATATAGTCCGCAGAAGCTGCTTTTGCGCGTCTGATGCGATGAATAATTTGATATTGGTTTTTGCGCTAGTCGTGCGGCTCAGTTTGTACTGGTTTTATACCCGTAAAATGTCAGTCGTACGTATATTTATTTATTTATTACAAAATTTAACGGGCTGTAAAGCCCTTTACATACATTAATAAAATTAGTAAGATAAACTTAACAAATAAAAACAAAATACATAAAGGAATGGACAAGTATATATAATATAATCCCTTTGATATGGTTCTCTCGGCTTTTCGGTTGTTTTTGAATTAGTATTTGCTCTCACGAAAGTTCTTTTCTAATTAAAGGCTTTTCATTGGAAACAATCGGAACAATCAGAGCGATTTTGAATGAATTTATACCAAGAGCACTACTCTATGCAAACATCGCATTCATTTAATCGAATCGTTTGGCCGATTCAGCCAGCGGTAAACATTCGCTACAATGTGTTAACGCTGCCGCAAAACAGACCAGCAATCCCGGCTCACTTTTTGCTCTGCCATATATATAATATACTAAACACGGTTTTGCTCATTTTTTTTCAGAATTATAGATTCTTTTCTCAGAATCTAATGTAGGAAATCCTACATAAAAAATGTATGGCTTCATGTTATAACACCTCCATAAGCCCTCTAATTGTCTATTAGTTTTTCGCGAACGTGATCCTATCAAAACCTCAAAAAGTATCCCTGGTAGAAATGTTGACGGGGTTTCAGCTGAAAATTAACGAGATCTGTTAAAAATTAGCTTGAAATTAGCCGTAAATCCACTAACCAGAGCGACTTTTTTTAACGGGTTTCTAGCTATAAATCTGTTAAAAACTAATATATAAAGTTACGTCACTGCGAGAAGAATTCATAACGAATTTATTTACTGAGAACATCGGATATTGAAATATGGACGAAATGCGTCTGTTATAAAATACTAAGATATTAAAAAACTTTTGATTAGCACTATTAGCAGTAACATTCCATATATGTACGCCATATTGGAAATCTCTCTCTGTCTCTCTTAGTGTCACTGCCATGCGCATATACGAAAGCACACATTTTCCAAAACATGTATTACGACAACTTCAAAATTTACTATTACAAAACTTCCTGACGAAGGAACCAATACCCTCGACAAAGTAGCTGCTTGCGGTCTGTCAGCTTTAATCCCGGGTCAAGAAGAGGGGGGGGGGTATAAAAAGCGCAAAAGAGGTTGACGCAGGCCGAACTGCAGTAATAATTAGCCGCGAGTCCCGGGAAAATTGCATAATTCTGAAGTTCGCTGCGAGAAAAGAGGAAGAAGAAGAAGAAGGACCCGCTCGAGTGTTTCTTTTCAGCATTTACGTCGTGTACGTTACGCTTGCACTGATGTTATTCTTATTCTCATTCTCTCTCTCTCTCTCTCGTTGTGTCAAGCTCCTCCTCTCTTTTCAGCTATACACACTGCGTCGTTCTTGACAATACTGTACAACGTGTGCTTCTTTAGCAATTTTTTTCTATCCTTACACCTGAGCTTTTCCGCAATGAATTTTTTTTTCACGCGTCGAGAGGATTTGAGCCGTGCGTTTAAAGCTTTCGGCTCTCAATTCCCCGAGAATAATGCGCTGGAAAAATAATTTTTCTCGTTGAGAGCTTGATAGGATTTTCAAAAAATACATAAGCGCGCGCCACCGCTACTACGCTCTCGGCCTTGTTACGAGGCTTGAAAAGAATGGCGCGTTAAATGCTGAGTGCAGCTTTACTCGCGCGCGTTGCATTTATTAGACCGTGGCTTGATGTTCAATGAATTCACGTTTAAAGTGCGAGCTTAGCTCGGGCTTTTTAATTTTTATACACGAGAATGTGGTATCAGTATTGAATTGATAACGAGTAAATTTTAAATGATGCAATTATAATTCTTTAAACAAAAAACAGGATATTCAAAGCTAGAGAATTAGGTCGTTAGAGAATAGGCTATACTAATACTCCTTCGCATCGCGTATAATCATAGCTCTTGATGAAACTTCCGACCGATGCAGGTCAGAATTTTTCTCTTTCTCTCTCTCTCTCTCTCTCAAGCTCCGTGGTTTGCAAAAGAGGGAGAGGCGCAAAAAATCCCGCATTAAGGGCATAGTGTGGAAAAAAGGAGCGAATCGAAAAAACGAGAGCACAGCAGCAGCCGAGAGAGTTCAAGATTGTGTAAGCCGGAATTGAAATGATTCACAGCACTGGAGGCCTTTGTTTCAGCTACTGCGCTCGAGAAAGTAGCCGCGCGGTGAGCTCTCTCTCTCTCTCTCTCTCTCTCTCTCCACCACCGGTTAGGCGCATTATCGCGCTGCGGTGGACACGGATGCGAAAATCCACCGGCCTTCTTTTTTTTTGCGAGGGAGAATTTTGTTTCGCTCGCGCGCGCTTTGTGTGTGCTGCAGCGCTTCTCATTCTGGTATAATACCGAGGAGAACAAAAAATGGAAAAATCCGAGTGTTAGAGCTCTCTGTTCTCGTTCATTTTTTACGCGTTGCTGGCCCGAGAACTCGCATAAAACAATTCGACTTTTGCTCAGTGCATGTGTGGGTGTGTGTTTGACGGCGAAACTTTTCGCGTTATATGCGCGCGCGCATTGACTTGGGCTGCTGCAGTAGAGCGACGATTTTTTTCCGGCCTTCTCGTGTCGTCGTTATTATTATGTTTATTATTATCAGCGATCTCGACTTGACCGAGCCTGGTATATACTTACGGAAATAACGAGTCGATATGTATGTTTGTTCGTACTTGAAAAAAGAAGAAGAAGAAAATAGACCGAGTGCATGAATAACGCGAGGAGGTGGAGGAGAAAAAAAATAGAGAAGGCGCAGTTCGAAGAGTCACTTGGGCTCGTTGGCGAAAAGTTGGCACGTGTATGCTTTACGCGCGAGTTAAGCCAAACTGTTATGATGCTCTTGCCGGCGGTGCGGCTGCTATATACGCGGTGTATTGGGTTTCTCGGTCGTTGCGACGTGATTTAATTTCTTTTCCGCATGACCGCTCTCGCTCTCTTTCTCTTTATGTGTCTTTCTCTCCTTCTCTTTCTCTCTCTGCAGCTTTACGCGCGTATATAAGCTACTTATACTCTCGGCCTCCTGTCTTGTTCGATCCAATATTTTTTTTTATTCCTGAACTATGCGCATTTTTCTTCGCGACGTCTACTCTGATGTGGCGTAACCGCAGAGTGACTTTTGCGCGTAATCGCGTGGAATCGCCAAGGATGATGATGGGGGAGGGAGTAAGAGAAGCTATGGCCAATTGCCGGAGAAGCCGATAATTGGAAAAGTGAATTCTCGGGTTACCCATGTGTCATCTACGGTTATCGGCCTGAATACATGGAATTCGTGTTCGTTTCGGTCTGGAAGATTTGCGTGTGTGTGTGTGTGTATAGCGTTGAATTGAATTATATTGAATGTAATTTGATTCGATTTTTTTCTTTCTTTTGGCGACGAGGAGATTTACGTGGTCCAGAGGACGTCTGATGATGAGCGGCGGTGACGTTTACGCGTATCGTATACTGTGAATATATACCACGAAAAAAAGATGCATCATTATTATAGTTCGAGATTACAATTTTAACGACATTGAGTTTTCGTATGAAAATAGTATTTCCTTTTGAATCACGGTGTAAATTATTCAGGTTTTGACGCCAATCCTAAACTCACTATAGAATTTTCACTTTAAAAATTTTTTTATAATATCTTATTTTTTGTTCAATTCAATCGTCGATATTGCTCGCTTGACCGCGGCCATAACGTCGCATTTTTATTGCCTTTTATAACGTAAAATGAAACGCTGCGTTAAGATGCGATTCCATTCATTTAACCATAAAAAAATTTATTGCTTCGATGACTGGGGGCGAATATTAAAATATCCGCGCAAGTGAAAATGATTTTATTTCACGTCTACGTAGAGATTCGGAACCCACTAAAATTCCTGCAACTGACAGCGTTGACATTAATATAATTGCTGTGATATCCGCGTCAAATTTATAAGCGTATTAATTATCGAAGCGGCAATTTTTAACTGCAGCTCGAGGTAATGCTAAAAGAATATCGTTCCAGCATAAAACAAGCCTGTTACAAAGCATTAATTAGCATGCTCGCGTGGTAATTACTTTTGCTTTTAAAATGTATGGCGCGCCGTTAACTTTTGACGCGATGCTTTGCAGCGCTTAACGACGCGACTCTCGCACGAAAAAGCTACTCTGGAATAGAGATATTAAAGGTGTAACGCGTATTAAAAATATTATAATGACCTATCTCGTATATCTTTACCGTATTACGCAATTATTGTTTTTGATTTTCAGCGTATAGCTTCGCTCGAAATTGAGGCTCTTTTTCTTCTATTTCTATTACTGGCTCCTAGAGAGAAAGCTCTGTAAAATTTTGAATATTTTATAAAAAAACGCTAAAATAACTTCTTTGAAACTTAGTGTTTTTAAAAATTTTCCTTAATATCTACAGTATGTTATACCCTAAAAATTGGTTGCTTAAAACGGTTTGAGAAACTGAAAAAAATGTGAGAAGGTAAAATATTTCCTTAAATTTTTCTGAGCAACTCAGAAGCTCTTCGCCGAGATGTCCGCACAATTTTTGCTATCCGCACAAGCGTTCGAGATAGAAAAACGATAAAAAGCGAGTCAAACGCAAGGAATAAATAAGCGTGTGAGACCAACCGGTTTTTACCCGCGTTTGTTAGCGAATACTCTGCGCAGAAGAGGGTGAAAAAAGGAGAAGAAGACACGGTACGAGCGGCGCGAAAAATATGAGAAACGTAGAAATGCGAAGTGTAAAATATGAAACTCTCTCTCTCTCGGCTATTATCAATTTCCTCGCCTCTGGCGTCGCTCGGCCTGAAAAGAGCGATAAAGCCGAGCTTATGCATTTTGTTACACGAAATTCAAAGATGATACTATGCCTGTATGTATATGTGTGTGTGGGGGGGATAGACGACTAGCGCAGCGGCAAGCCATTATTATGCGAAATTCCCGCGGCTACGGTATAGCCATTAAAATTTAGTCGAAAAAGCCTCGTGTGTGTGTCGAGATGTTCGCGTTTGCAGCGAGCCTTGATATATATTTCGGACGTGAGGATGATTTAACATTCGCGGCATTATGCAGGTTATCGCCGTGCACTTGTTAATGCTACAATGTATATATATATATATACGTTGGCCTGGTTTCGAGGCAGTGTTTGAGGGATGGAAATTCGACGGGTTGTTTGAATTTACAAAATGAACTAATTTTAGGACAAGCAATTGCTTTGGGTTCGAGTATTGTGAAAATTAATCGGTTTTTACTCGTGTATATACCAATGGGTTGAGTATTCGAAAGCATGCCTCACGATTTTCAGTGGAATTATGTCGATTCGGTCAGACTACAAAAGAGTTTTGATATTCGTATATGCGTATAACTGAAAATACAACAAATGAAACACATTTTTTTCGAAAAATGAAGGCAATTTTTAACTTCTATCACGTCAACAACAACGGCTACAGAAAATTCATTCACGACTTCAAAGAGAAGATAGCACGAAACAATTATTATCAAAAGCAAATCTCTCCTGCATTAATTTGCTGAAGCGTAAACAATTTGAAATGCCTGTAATACTATTTCTGGATTCTGAACGTCTTATTATGTATGTAAACGTAGGTGATTTAAAAGATACTACTGTTACAGTTTAAATTAAAAACAGCAAAATTCAGAGAGTAGATATGTAAATAAAGCCGATGTTCTTCCTGAACGCTTTAGCAACAACTCGCGGTCTGTAAATAAAAAGCAATTTTGCTGGAGGCGCAATAAAAATTATTTCTTAGTTCTGAAAACAAGCCAGTCGCCGGAACTGAAAATGTTATTTCAAAAACGAGATGCAGCTCAATATAATAACGCTTCTTTCCAAGCCACTCTGAAAACCCCATTTATTATTCGCCCTGAGAGTCGCGGAAAAAAAGATTACGGCAGCTAGCGCTCTTGAAAAAGTCAAATTATAAAAGACGGCAATTACCCACAGAAGCCAGCTTGAAGCATTTTCGTGTGAAAATCCAGCGATAAAAAAAAGAATATCCAGCAGTGGCGTCTCTCGCGGCGTTATTAAAAAACATAAATTATCCACACAGTTTATAGAGGAAATTTTGCCACTAAGAGGAGGAGAAAGGCTACGCCCGGTAGTATAAACTTTTTCAGTAGAAATCGATCAGTATAGTCAGCCATCAAGCACAGTCGCATCGCAGGTGGCACAGTAAAACTCGGCGAAACGAGAGACACTCTCTCTTTCCAGCAAAGTCGTCGCACCGACGATGTGCAATATCCTCGCTCGACATAATACCGCATTATACGAGAAGGAGGCGCAGAAAGAGATAGAGAGCCTCTGAGTTCTTTGTGCGTGGAAAGTAAGTGTTGGACGTATAAAACGTCGTATACACCAGGGACAGCTTGTGCTGTACACGCACCTGTGTGAGAGAGACTTTAAGACGCAGCGAATTTTACCTACGTGTGTGCTTGCTCGTAAATTGAACTAATCAAGACATTTAACTGTGTGTTGCTGCTTACGCAATGAGAGTGTAATAAGACGACGCGTCAAAGAATTACACGCGAGTGAGCATAGCTTTGATATACCTCCTGCTGCTGCTGTTTCGCTGAGAGGAATATAGCAGGGGCTGTATAATTGATCGTAAAGCTACACAGCCGAGCGCTATACTACTGAGGTAACGGGTGATTAATTGAGCTGCGAGAAAACTGCTTTTCGAGGATTATGCGCTAAGCGTATAAAAATTATAGCCAATGTATATAAACGCCGGTCTCATTAGCATTGTTTTTTCTTTCGTTCGGTCCCTTCTTGATGCTGTATATATTACGTAATTATGGTTTCTACGTGACGAGCTTGTCTACTCGAATGAGATAAACTTTTATAATGTCGCGAGTGTATATAAACTTGCTTAAGAAAGTTCGCGCCAACTTTCCAAGTTGATAAATAGCATTGCACCGAAGAGGTGTGTGTATATATATATATATACTTTGGCTTCGCGGAACATTTTTTCCGGACTTCAGTGTAGCATCGAACTCAATAGCGTCGTCCGAAAAAAAAGGAACACTCGCGGAATATTTTCGCGAAGCCGCGCACTTTCTTACACTTGTGCCTTCAGCTATCTCTCGTCGAGCGCGGCGAGGAAAAAGTGCCGTTAATGGCTTTTTCAACTGAAAAATGACTCGACGCGACGTAAAAGGCGTGTCTGTGTATAGGTATATATAATATATAGCGTCGTTTTTTCGCCTCTTTTACTTTCATAACCACCTGCTCTACTCCTTTCTCGCTCTAAAGACTTATATTATCTCTCAGAGAATTATTTTATACCGTCACGAGATAACCGCATTAATATTTACACAGAAAACTCTCGATGCGCTTCAAATCGGATTCGATATATATATTTTTCCCGGTATATACAAACATCGGATCGCCATATCGGAAAAACAGAAGGTCCGATCGTCGAAATTCCCGCACCCCACAAGCTCTCGAACACACTTTAACAAATCAAATCACAATAAAGTCGAACAATAGCGCATTGTCCGCGCTACTACACCTCGAAAAAAAACAGCATCAGGAACGAAACAAAAAAAAAAAAAAAAAAAACACAACAACACACAAGCCCGGAAAAAAAAATGAAAAACCCTCTCTCGCGACCAGTAGTAGTATAAAACAACAAAGACGGAAAGTGAGAGCCGGCGACGAAAACAGAAGCCTGGCACCAGCGCAAAACACGTATAAATCTCGCTTTCTGAATAATGCGCCGCGCTGTCGCTCGCACACGATCGGCTTAGTTAGCTATATACATATATACAAAGTATTAAGCGGCCGTATATACATCCGCAGCGACGCGTGCCAGCATACATATATACACACACGAGGGCGTTTGCGGGAAACTTCGAAATGCCGTTATTCGCGTGCGTGCTAGGAGGTCTTGCGGCCGAGCAGAGAAACGGCGCGACACACGAGATACCGCAGCGCGACATGCGACCACCGACAAGTGTGTGTATAGCTGCGGTATATTTTTTTTGGATATATTCTGAAAATTGACTACTTATACACTACTTTGGAGACGTTTTGATCGAGGGAGTTTTGTTGAGATGAACGACGATGAGCTAAGTTTATAAGCGCGTCCCGTTAATTGTGGTGTACTTGAAAGCAAGTATTGTTAGGGCCACAGGGGTGAATTATAATTAGACGACTACTTCTAACTGCTTATGAATTATGTTTACATAATTGTAATCTCGAGTATACTCTCTTGCGGAAAGTTTGAACTGCTGTTTCTCGGAATAGGTTATTATGCGGCGTGGAATCTTGCCGACGCGTAGTGATTTTTATATATATACATATTCTTTTAGAATGAATACTAACGACTACAAGTGCCTGGGGCTAACCATTACTATACTTAGGTAACAGTAGTTGTGACAGTTTAGTGTAATAACTAATTGAGGGAAAGTATTTCATTTCGGTAAGCTTCAGCGCGATATTATATAATATTTACATTCAGATGTCACGAGAGAGCGTGAGCTCGTTCTGAAGGCAATTCGTCAGCCAAGGCGCGAAATATGCCCAAGTATACATGGGAAATTCGCGTGCCACGACTTTAATGACCCGAGTAGAAGCGAGAGAGAGTTTGGCGAACGCTATGCCTGCGGAAAGTAATTACCCAGTAGGGGGGTATATCAGCGATCTTTTGTGCAAATACAGGCGTGTATCTTTTTCACGGTATTCATTTATCACGTGTGCGTTGTACAAACTTGATGTAATTTTTAAGTTTGCAAAAAATTCCTTAAAAATGAATCATTTTTCATTTTTATTCATTATATACGATGACATATCAGCCTGACGTTTTTAATTGAGAAATTAATTAATATAATTAGCCAAAATGTTGTTCAAAGTGTCTGCAGCCAAGACGTATGTTTCTACTGAAAATTATAAAATACTCTAAAATTAATTAAAACTATTGTTAAAGCATCTCTGTGTATACACACGTTATGAAAAAGTAAGAAAGGGACGTTTTTAATTAAAAAATTGCCCAACCGCGTTGCTAAAAATTTCTACCAGAGATGTAATATTCATATTCCGTTTTACAACGCATTTTCCGAAACTGCCAACTCGAAAACAGTATATAATATATTAACATTCAACGACACAAATTCTACATCTTTCACAGCTAGAGCAGTGCAAATTACACCATATCCACAGATCCAGCGGTAAAAGCCACACGATGCCATTTGCAGTCGAGGCATCCCTATAAACACTCCCCAGAGAGATTTGGCTAAATCTATATATACATATACGTTGCGAGCTCGAGTCGCGATTACGAAATCCCCCCGAAATGATAAAAATAAAACGGAATTTATCGAAGCACACGCTGGCGTCATGAATAAAGCACTTTTATCTCTCATCTGCATGACCCCAGGAGCAATTCATTAACGAGCAGAGTATACACGCTACGCGCTCCTTTGAATATTTACACTTGGACGAGCATCAGTCGAATATAAGCGCGCACATATATACACCGCTCGAAATATACTCGCGTGTATATATACGCAGTGAGAGAACGTGGATTAATAAGTCAAAGCTGCTGCAGAGTCTCTCCGCCCCCCTTAAAATCGAATAAAAAATTAATAAAGTCAGCTGCTCGCGTGCGGTGGGATCCAGCTTAACGTGAAAATAAGTTTATATCTCGCGCGCGCGTGTCTATGTATTATGCCCTAGAATATAAGACAGAAAGCAGCAGAGAGGGTTAGTTTGCGCTGAAACTTCAAAAGCAAAATGCTCGAGTTAATCGAGCGGTGGCGCGGCTGAAACTTGTGTTGCGAGAGAGAGAGAGAGAGACATAATAATATACAAAGGGGGGAAAATTGCCCATCTTAGCTCACGGGAGCTTCTAAGAGACGCAACAACACGCGACGAGCAGCTGAGGCATCCCTACGGAACAGTCTCGTATAACCATGTCGCGCTCTTCATGATATACTTTGTGTGTGTATGTCTCACAGACGGTACGTTCGACTTATATACATATACTGTTCTCCTTCCCACGCGTCGATGTCTATTGAATTTTGCTTCCAAAGCTGTGTAAATATATAAAATGAAAATTGCCCTTTTTCGGAAAAAAAAACGTATTTTGTTTCTATATCGAAATCGATTCAGCTCGCGGCGCTGAGGAAAAATATATCCGGGAATCGACGAGTAGAGCAGACAGAGAAATTGAGATTTTAACAAGATTCATTTGTGTATATGATGGGATTCGTCGGAAAATGAATGCTAGACAAATTTCTCCGCGCACGCGGCCAATGAAATTAGAATTCCATCAACGGGAGAATAGTATGTAAATTCGTATTGCACGAGACACGGCTATAATAACGACGATAATAAAGTGAATTAAAAAGCCTGTTATATTAGTCCAGCGGAAAACAAAGTATCGCCGAGCACTTCAAATGCAATAGTCGCGCTACGAATCACTTTTCCGAGATTGTAGAAGAACGAAATGCTAAAAAAATCCACTGCACAATATACCGCATACATTTCTAACATATATATGTACTATACATATACACACACATGACAGAGTTGACCCAATTAATTTTCGAACTCTCTCGCATATTCATACATCGGATTTGCATCGAGAGATTTAATTAAATTTCGTTAATATAATCGACGTGTCGTCGAATCGGTCAGATGAGCGTAGCATAGCATTCAATAACACATACACAGAGAGATAGTAGAGAGATGGGAGAAATCTAGCGAACCAAAGCTCACAAAGACAGACGGAATTCGCTGCCGGCATTCACGAGATCTCGAACGAAATGAAACTCGCCTGCAGTGGCAACGAGCTCATATGAACGCCTGTTTGTGATTGCGAGAGCGAATACATCTCATGTGTCCGAATTTCACAAATAAGAACGATGACGCGAGAGGATTAGCCGCAAGCTTATGATGATGCTATACTGCTGCTGCTGATGGGGTATTATAATATGTGCGAGAGTTAGTCGATTTTGCATTGTATTAATAGTTAGCCGATTAATTCTGCATTTTTCGATTAGGGTAAAAGCTTATTTACTATTAAATGCTTGATTTTATTTAATTATTAACTATATGCGTTATACATAATTCAATGTGGATTTGTCTGCATAAATCACGAAACTATGTTGAAAGCTCATCATTCTCGTCATTAATTAGAAATACAATTTAGAGACTAACCAGGGAATCGAAACGTACAATGCACGCAAAACCCCATCAACAGCCAATCAAGTAACAATAATCTCAGCCCTAATAGTGTGTGCGTTTATAAAGGGCTGAAAACTCGAAATAATAATGACTTAAATCAGAAAATTGAATATCCGGAGATATATAAGGATATGCATCGCCATCAGAGAGCACAATCAAGCATTCCCCGTTCTCTCTCTCTCTCTAACCGGTAAACGCCAATGTTCCACACGTGCGCGTGCTCTCGGGTGTGGGAAAATTTCGAACACGTCCCGAGCCAGTCCATTAATCCGTCAGACATCGACGGTGGTATACTACTGTATACAGCAGCAGCTCACACTACCCGGAAAATCATGCAGCACTGGTGGGAGAGATTGGAACGCTCATCGTCGCCAGTGTTTAATCGGCCAGTGTGTCGTCCTCATTTTCTCCTATATATACGTCGATTGCGAGTACTCGCGGTCACGACTGCGGTCTATCAGACTGTGTACAGCTTATAAACCGAGCCAAAGCTATGAATTTAAATTTAAAAAATAAAATACGACTCGCGGACGAAAAAAAAAATCGTCTACAAAGCATTTATCTCCCTCTCAATGAACATGAGCGAGACTGAGTCTCCATCAGGGGGTGTGAGGTATATATATACAAGAGCTGCTGTCAGTCAAGCAATTTGCGAACAGCGGCGACTTCTGGACGACCGACGTCATAAACGCGCTAGTGAACGTGACAGTATCATTTGAGGACGACGTGCCGCGCGGCGCTGATTCGCCGTCATTATGAAGAGGGAACTCGAAAGGCTCCCCTGGGAATATATTCTCTACGGCGAATGTATATATGTGCAAATCCACGACCGACCGGAAACAACTTGGGGTCTAGAAGTTGACAAATTTTTTTTTTTTTTTAGGGTATACCTATACTAAATTTTCTTTACAGGTACCTGTTAATATATTGTTAATATTAGTTGAAAGAGGAGTTTACTGGCCGCGGTGTACACGAACGTGGAAAATATTTTCTGACGACGAAACTGGAAAGTAAAGGAAAAAACCTTTAATTTAAAAAAAAAAAAAATCGTTGAAAATGGATGCTCTGGTGCAAAGTTATGAGCAATTGAAGAAAAAGTAAAAATTCATCAAACACACCTGATTTTCTACTTTTGCAAGATCTATGATTTTTTCGACGAATTTTACCCTATCTTCAATTGCTC
>UCOJ01001005.1:0-49063 GCA_900474305.1 Cecidostiba fungosa | reverse complement strand
GTGTGTGTGTGTGTGTGTGTGTGTGTAGATGAAAAAACTTGCTTCTATAATGCTGCTGCATAGAGTTCACTAGAATAAGTAATACCACAATTCCTGTGATTTCACTTTTATTAGAACGGCTGCTGCACAGGCATCTGTATTTGCAGTACAATTGCAGTTGATGTCTAATTACTATCCCTGCATCATCACCATCAGTATAGCACGATCCAATTAATTAGAAGCCCGCTGCGACCGCAGCTGAGGAAAGGAAACGTGTTTTTCCTCTCGATCGCGGGCAACTTTTTCTCTTCGCTCTCTCTCGCGGCGGCAGCTGAGATATATAGGTGCACACCATTTTCAATTGTACGCAAGTGCGCGCGAGAAGATTCCGCGAAAAGGCGCGATGGGTCCGACGGTATATACAGGGCGGCGCGATAGAGTTACGTCAGCGGCTTTCGCGGAAGGTAATTAATCAAAATTGGAGAAAGAGTAGGGGAGAGAGAGAGAGAGAGACCAGAACGCCTGATGCAGGAGTGAGCGAGATTGGCGCGAGAATTACGCTTCTGAAAGCTGGCTTCGAGCTGATAATGTACTCTTTTGTATTTCGAGCTTGGTGATGATGCGTCGATATCGCGAAATTTATTAGATTTTTCATGTGTTTTTGTATTGTACGAATTTGTAAAGGTAGTCGGCTCGCTTCGAGTGCAGAAATGCAATATTTACGTAATTCAGCAGCTGATCCTGATGATGCGTTGCGTATACACGATTCGTGGAAAAGAATTCTAATAATAGAGAGCCTCGTGAGAAGTGGTTGCAGCAGCACTTATTAAGTATTCGTGGAAAGTAAACTTTTTGTTACATATTTTTCTGCGAATGTGTGTCGTGTGTAGTAACGTTTAGAAACACACGCGCACGTTTTTGCCGGAATACGAGTTGATATTTCAGGAAATGGTGAATATTAAAAGTAGACTATCTGTAATTGATACATTTTTGCAATGACAAGTTTTATGTTATTTTGCAATATTGCCGTTTACTCTATTGATTCAGAGTGTGCAATAAAAAGAAAAAAAGTTATCAACCGCAACTTACCCATTGTTCACTGTACCACCAACGAGAGTAAACGTCAACGATAGCTCAGTTGATTTACCTCGGTCAGATTCAGCGAGTCTCTGTGTTACCGACGATAATCAGCCAACTTACCGACTGCCAACCATTCAAAGTATACAACCTCTTACCGGATAATACTATAAGCCACGTATCGATTATTCCTGCGTAATGAATTTAACAATGGATTTATTAACAATTCTTATTTTCCATTTTTATTGCTATGTGATAGTTTGACCTGACGAGCGCTGCTGCTGACGAATTTCGCCAATAAGTTGTAGAAAGTACGTTGACATTTTCGCAAGTGATGAAGAAAAAAAAAGAATCCGTTCTATCAATATTCCTGAATTGGAGTGATCAACTTGACATCCCGCTAACTGTACGACAATGCGCGAATGCAATCTCCCGCGTATACGAAAACGCGAAATCCAATCGCAAGAGCTCTTGGATATTCGATTCCGGACTCCCCTTCTCTCCCTCTCTCTCTCTGTATAAAGTCAACCATACTCGCATTTTCCTCAATAGACCTGGAGCCCGAAGCGACCGACTTCCTTCCCCACATCGAAGAAAAGCGTATATAAGGAAAAGGAAGCAGCAGCAGCCGCCTTTCCGGCTCTTTTCCTCGCAGAGAGCGCGCGGAAAAGTAATCCTGCAAAGTGAATCGAAAGAAAGAGGCCGCGAGCTGCTCGGAAACTAAACGCGCGAAGGAAAAGAGCCGGCACAAAGCTTCTCTCTCGGTTTCTGCACCTGCAGCTGTACACTGCACGGCGGCGCAAACGAAATTAAGAGCAGAGTGGCTTTTCCAAATCAGAGAGAAGGAATTAAAATTAAAAGCACGTACGTGCCGGGCGAAAGTGAGAAAAGAGATAGAGGGAGAGAGAGAGAGAGAGAGAGACCGACAAAGGAGTATACACAGTCAAGAGAAGCATCAGGGTGCATGTTGGAGCTGAGGCTGCTTTGAAGGAGACTGCCTGATGATGTTGCGGTGTAGTCGAGGCGGAACTGGAGGAGCGAGAGAGTGGGTCTTGTCTAAACGTTTTCTTGGAATGCTGCAACTCGTAGCATGAAGCTTACTATGGTTTCAGTTTAAAACTTGGTTTTAGTTGAAAAAACTTTATTAGAATACAGAGATGTTATCAAAGACATATCAAAGACATATAAAACAAAGGCATCAATTTTGAGAGAGAGAGAGAGAGAGAGAGAGAGAAAATAACGAGCTCTTATCCACCTCGAGAATAATTCAGAAAAACAGAATGCAATTCCCGGGCGCTTTTAAAATATTATGATTCATTCCGGCGCGCACAAAAGGCGTCTTTGAAGCAGCAGCAGCGGCAGCAGCAACAACTGCAGTGGCGAGAAACTTTGAGCGCGAGAAAGTCAAAAGAAAAGTTGAACCGTACAAGTGGCAAAGGTCCGCAGTCGTCCTCAGTAGTCGACCTGCAAATAACGCGCTCTCTTTTTCCAAGATAAACCCTGCGCGCAACAAAGCTGGCAATTAAATTTCTCCTCATCCCCCCCCTCTGGAAAACCAGCCGAAAATCAGTCCTTATCGCGAAACAACTTGCGTTGCATTATCCCGCTACACGCGCGGAGGAGGAGATTAAGAAGCAGAAGAAGAAGACATGCGCGCGGATGTATATAGAGTAGCCCTCGGGGGTCAGGGGGAGAGGAGGGGAAAAAGAAGAGCCGAGCTGGGGGAGCGAGTCGGTCCCCAGGGATACTACTGTGTGTGTCTGTGTGTGTGTAGCATCAGGAGAAAACCGGACGCGCCGGTGTGTATGCTTTTCTGAAAATGTTTCAGCCCGAGCGCGTGAACGCCGAGAAGTGGGTTTTTTTCTCTCAAATTTTCCCTGTTTTTACTTCACAGCTGCGAAGAAAGGGTTAGGTGTTGCCTATCTCCACGAGAATCTCGAGTACACAAGTTGTGCAACGCGAGCGCATCGGCAGAGAGAGAGAGAGAGAGAGAGTGCGGAGCTAATTAAAACTCTCGGCTCTGTTTAACGGCCAGCTGATAAAGAGCGTCATCGCGAAGCAATCGTCGGCACCGCGGGGTGTCAATCAGCTCCCATGGCCTTTAATTAAAGCCTCACCGCAGCTGGAAGTGTGGGGAAAGAACTTTGAAGAAAAGAAAAACAGAGTAAACGAGCGCGCATCATCTCCGTCCGACCAAAGCCGTCCTCTTCCACTGCCACACCTGCACACGCACGCACGCACATATACGTATATATACGTGCAGACGGCAACAAAACAAAAGCACACCAACGCGAGAGAGGGAGAAAAGCTACATCACGTATACGCAGGGGCGGCGCAAGCTCTAGCCAGCGCCAGCAGCTGCGCAGAGAGCACCGCGTCGGCGGCTCGAGAAAGAGAGAGAGAGCAGCCGCCACTGTTCCAGTCGTCTTCTCGTCAGTACGGCCTGAACGGTTAGCCGGCCTACTTCTCTCGCGACACACGTATATACTCTCAGTCCGCGAGACGACAGTGCAGCCGATCATACACACAGACGTCAGCCACAGCGAGAGAGAGAGAGAGAGAGACACACGTCGTCGTTGCGCGAATCGATCCGAGGGTCGATCGGCGAGTCGTCGCGTCGTATATAGCGTTATCAGGAGCCAGACTCTCTCTCTCTTTGTACGCCTTCTGTACCTGAGGCTCGCACACTTGCACGTAGGATGCCGAGTTGATCACGGCGAACCGAGAGAAAGAGAGCGAGAAAGCGAAAGCAAGTGCGCTGGAGAAGAGGACGAGAGAACCGTAAGTCTCTGTGATGCTTGACCCGCAGGTTATCTTTTGATAGGGGCTGGCCAATCGATTATGTGCGCCGCCGGCGCGCGGAGGGTGGAAATTTTCTTGGCGCACACATTCACGCATGTCTGTATGCCTGTGTGCGTATATGTGTGTGTGTGTGGAGGGTGTGTGCGTGTGTTTGCGTGTTTGGCGATGATTCTGCGAATCGCGGAATGCGCGCACGTTGTCATCCGGCTGCGTAGAGGAGCTTTTCTTTTCGCGACCTTGTACGCATGATTCTCGTGACTGATGATGATGATGATGATGCGTACGAGGATTGCGAAAGCGTGACTGATGGACTATTCACGCTCCGCTTTTTTCTTTCTTATTTTTTTTTTTTCTTGCGGACGGAGACGCTGGCTAAATTTAGTGAGCGCGGCGGGTTACGTGACTTTTAACTGCAGAGAGTGTTTGCATGCCTCTGCCGGAAGTGATTTCAATGCAATCAACGTAACCGACACTTTTTGCTCTTTCATCATTTGCCACCTCGATGAAGCTCCGCAGCTTCGTTTCTCATCGGGAGATTCGCCAGCGAGATTGAAAATTTCATTCGACGAAACAGCGCGCACTGATCGAATAACTAATGCCAATTGAATAAAACGACGCAGAAATAGTACGATTATCGAGTGACCTATATGCTACTGGTAAAAAAGAAGCTCTCTTTGACAACAAAATAATCGCTACAGCCCGATCATAATTAAAAGCACATCGTATAAATGATGAGAGAGCAGCAGCGATTCGCGCGCAAAGCACGCCCTCCAGCCAGACGGCATTCAAACATTCACAAGCTCCGGTGGCTGCTCCGGTCCACGCCGATGAGACACAATCTCATTACATCGCTTCGATCGACGGACCAACGGAGAGGAAAAAAATAACCCACTGCGGGAAATACCTCGTACCGCGAGCACGTGTCACAATGGAAATAGATCTTTTCGCCGTGAAAAGGACAACATTTCCCAGCGCGCGCACAGAGTTCGTTTTATTTTCGTTCCCCGGCACTAGCATCAGCACGAGAGCTTTTTGAGTTATGCGCTCGAGTTCGGTGTATTTTTAGAGCCGTGTATCCCCGCGCGCGCGCGCAAGTTTTTTAAAACGAAGCATCGCCGCTTGTTTTTACAGTCCGGCTCTGCCTCTGAAATTTCGTTGTTTGGGAGATTTTTTTTTCAACTCGTGCGGGACTGCGTCATTTTTTATGATAATGACAAGCAGAAACGCAATGCGACTCGCTCGGTCAGAGCAGCTAGACGATGAGGAAATGGTGAAATTTGAAAATGTCTAAAGGGCTCTCTCGATATACTATTGGGAAGTATTATTCTTATAGGGCCCGAAGCACGCTTCTTTCTATCACTATACAAATCAGTAAAAATCATCGCCGTCTAATTCGCAGTATTAAAAAACAGTACAGCCACAGACGCACTAAAGCCAAATCAAAACGTACCATCTTTCTCGCGACCTTTCTCGCAATTAACCCACTCTCGTCGGCGCGAATATGCGAGACAAAGCAAAATGCTCGGCGAGATGGAAAAAAGAGCCTTTGACGCGCTTTTTCAAATCGGACAAAGTGCCTGTGTGTGTGTGTGTGTGTGTGCGTGTGATGCAACCGGTTGCGCCGTGCTTTATTAACGTGTCAGACTATATTATCTTTGTTTCGAAGAGAATTTTTACGATATACGCGAGAGGTTTTTGAAAACAACCGAATGTATATATACGCGACGACGCAGTATACAATGGCGGAGGAGCTTCGATAACATTCCGAAACGGAGAAATACCGTCGGCGAACAATTCTGAAATCGGAATTTCGAGGAGGTGGAGCAGCAGCGGCCGCCAAATGGAATTCGCTTCGAGACAAAAGATTAGAGCCATAACTCTCTCTCTCTCTGCGCTAAGCTCCGCGCCGCCTAACTTCGGACTGACTTGTCTACTTACGCGGCAAGTTAGTATCTCCTGTGGAGCATTAACAGTTCTTTCGTTTCGAAAAAATACAACACCGGGAGCGGATGGCTTTATTATTATTATTATTATTATTATTATATTGTTGTTGAATAGAGATTTTTCCACTGATGCGAGTGCGGCTCATGTCAAAATTAAACTTTATTGTCCGGGACTGACTCGACGAAAGCGCGGAAAAGTCAACGCGTATAATGTGTTGCGTTTTGGTGCTTCGTTTGATCCCCTTGCGAGCCTTCTCTCCCCCCAGTCGGACTTCAAAAATGATTGATTTCTTAAAAATGACTGGTACGTTCATGTTCATATCAGCCCCAAGGCCAGTGACTTTGGATGATGCTTCTTGCTGATTCAGACTTTGCTGTTTTACTTTACTATTCGATCGATAGTGTGAAAAGATAAGCTGACGAATTATAATGACAACAATAAGTAATAGTCAATTAACATATAATACTACTTTTCAAACATCCGCCGCCGCGAGAGAGGCGTTTCGTCATCACTCGTCTCGTCGCGTATACGATATATCCGCAACTTTGATCTTTCCCTCATCACCAGGAGCTTTTTTCGGTTTGATGTTCCTCTCCTCCTCCCGCGCCATCTCTGCCAATCAATCCCTGCGTGTATCTCAAAGTTGTCGCCCTCGGGCAGAATTACTATTTTTTTTCTCAAAAAGTACAAAGCCGCTTGTCTGGAGAAACGCAAAAATTAAACGTTCCGCCGCTAATTATGCAAGCAGGCGAGCAAGATTTACACCGGCAATATTTCGCATTATTAAGACCGAGCACTTTATCACGCGCATAAATTCACACACAGTTTCCTTTCGAAGACTCGCGGGGGGATAATGCAGCCGTAAAGCCAAGAATCTCATCTCTCCGCGTATTTTTCATCGCAAGCTCTCCGGCATAAAATTTTAACTGCCCTGGCGGCCGAGGAGCAGCAGAAGCCGGCAATAAGAAATTCATAATGGTCCATTAACGGGGAGGGGCCGATCGTGATTATCGAGGAAACTAATAGGTCCCGATCGAGATGCGGATTGAAAATGATTTTGCCTAAAAAGCTTCTGCCGCTTAATTTAAATTATTGAGACGTTTTTGCGTTAAGAAAAGTTATTGCATTGAAGCTTGAGAAAATTCGAGTGGGTAGAATGAAAATGAGCAACTTTCGATCCCTCGCGAAAAAGAGCCTACCTACTCGCGAGCCCTCCAAGTTAAAAAAAGGGGGGCAGCACCGTCAGCAGCGCCGAATACCGTTAGCTTCCAAAAATACACCTGACCTTTCCTTTCGATCCCGTCCAGGCGCCGCTTGGTCCTAATCACCTCGAATATCGCCCCGACTGCAGTAGCAGACACACGTATATACACATACATCCCTCACCGCGCTCGGCGCATCGTCAAACTCGAGTCCAACTATATAGCCGCCCCTGCGCACGCGATTCGTTTCGCCGCGAGAGTGGTGGCATTTATTCGGCCCGGCGAAAGTCGATTTCTCATTATATATATACTTCGACGCCGCGATTCTTCGGCTTTTTTATCGCCTCGACGGCTATGATTTATTGCCCGCGAATAACGCCAGCCGCATTATAGCCTACTCCGTGGCTCCTGCAGAAGCGATGGCGAGAAGGTATACATGTATGTTATTTATCAACGAAGATCAAAGTATATCGAAGTAACATTAGAGGCCTTCAGCAAAATTAAAAGCGAATCCTCCGACGCGACGTCGCGGCGCAGAGGCAAGCAGTATACCGCAGGGCTCGGCAAATAAATACAAAATTAAGTACACATAGGCTCGGCGTCATTAGAGAATCAACGCAAGAGCATCGGCCGTACGGTATCTATATACATATATACCTCTCGGCGAAAGCTCGAACGCGCCGGTGAATAATTGAGTCTCTCTTTCTCTCTCGCTCTTCCCGTCGTCGCCTCGAGTTTTCGCCGCCGCCGCCGCTAAATATGATCATTATAGAATTCTCGCGCACGACGAATCAATCGCCGGTAATTTATCCGGGCCTCTCCTGCCTTATTAATCCGTGACCGGAATTCCGCTTCGAATCAATTTCGAGCGCGAGAAAAAAAAACGCGGACCCGAGGAAATTCTGGCTTTATAGGAGAGGCGTTCGTGGCTGAAAAGTTGAGTATATAGGGGGAGGCTAGTGGTAGTTTGACGTTTTCGGGCTGAACTAGTTTCAAAAATAGAAACCATGTGCTGCTGCTGCTACTGCTGGTGTTGCACATTGCGACGATGAAGCCGTCTTGGAAGTATGACTGAGATTGCCGAAGAGATTATCGCCTATACTGTGCTGACGACGCGTTTTTTTTTCACGAAGCGCTTTGGACTCTTTCTTCCGCGGAAAAAAGATCGCAATTCGTTATCACAGAGATTTGGCCTCTGTTACACTCTCACGAAGGATAAAAAATAACGCAGCCTCGAGTCCGCGCTAACGAACTCGATTCGACGCACGCGGGATAACGAATGGACGCCGAGCCGGGCGCAGAAATGAGGAAAAAGGAAGGTCCTTCTCGTTAGGTAGAATATGCCTCGTCTCCTTCTCTCTTTCTCTTTAATTTATTTTCCTGATTTTTAGAACCATTGTGCGGAAGCACAACTCAAGCTCTTTACATCGTATAATAACATTTGCATTGAACGTTATTATCTCGCGCGGAGAATCGGGAGTTGCACGCATCCCCGATAACGAAGGCAAATTCAGTTTCGAAATAATGGTATAGTGACCGGCCAATACTCTGACGAAATAAGCTGCGCCGCGGGAATTACGCGCTATAGTTACAGCCCAAAATTCATAATAGCCATCAGCTCGCGCGTCAAACATTGTAGAAAAATCGCGCGCTCTATATACGCTATAGAGGACTTTTCTCGCTCTCTCGAGTCCCAAGACGGCTATTTATCCGGTGGAACGAATGTGCTCTCATTAACGTGAAACGCTCGTCGATCGTCGCATCAGAGAAATGAAAATTTCTCCATCGATCGACGCGACATTATTTTTGCGTCATCTCCTCGCTGCCGGTATTGTTAGGCCAACGGCTGCACGTTGCGCGCAATTATCGAACCTTTTAATTGCCCGATGTGGAGTGTTTTTCTGCTGGGTATCGTATATGGAGATAGATTGATATATTAATCACATTCCACAAAGATATACATATTTTGATTCCAGCGAAAGTTAAAATGAGACAGTTATGTTTGCGTCATAGAACACCAATTAAAATACAGAAATAAGCCAGCGACATCGAGGTTTAAAGAGAAAAACAAAAAAAAATATTCCCCTCGACACAAAAGCTGAGCCCCGATGGCCGGCCTGGAAATTCCAAAAAGCCTCTGGACAAGCCACAAAAAGCTATATCCCGGTAATCGCACCTATCGCAGAGTCTCGGCTCGTCCTAGTGTATCCTCGCTCGCCATCCCCCAACACCCGACAATCAACCCAACCCAACCCGACCCCAACCTCGCCGCCATCATCATCACCACCAGCACCGATAAGGCGGCGTCGCCGCCGAGTATATACCGCCACGACGAATCAGCCCAACAGTTCGATAGCCATCTCTCCTCGCGCGCGCTGTGTGTGTGTGCGTATAACGTCGGGGAGAAAGAAGGCGCGTGCGACGGCATTTCTCTGGCGAAGCACGTATATACTTACGACGAGGGGAAGCCCCGGCCCTTTTCCACTCGTTCCGAGGGAACGCGCAGGAGAACTTAATCAGCTCGTTTCCGTGTGTGTGTGTTGTGTGTGACGTGCGCAGCAGCCGCCGGATCCGCAGGAGGGTTTCTCTTTTTATGCGCGAAATAATGAAGTCGAGCCGACTTGCGCGATACGAGTAGGGGACCAAGGCCGTATGAATATTAATCCTCTGAAGTAAGTAAATAAATAAATAAATAAATAATTCGAGGGGGTATAAACACAAGCGAACTCGAATCTTGCCCTGCTCAAGGACCGATGATAAACAAATTGCTCCTCGTGTCCCTTGGCCTCATTATCTCCGACTCTTCATCTTTCCTCTCGCAATCGCACGCTTTTCCTCCTCCCGCTGCTGCAGCGCTCAATCACTTGCCTCCGATATGTAGGTACTGATGCACAGCAGCAGCCTCGAGCCTCCCCTATCGGCTATTCATTCGTCCCGCTTTATCGACGGCCATTTGCCTCTCCTCACCTACGCCGCGCTTCGGGGGAGAAAAAAGAAGAAGAAGGAGAGAAAGGAAGAATCCCCCTCGGACGTCTATCGCGTGTCGGCAATTCGCTGCGGCGCGAAACTATCTGCTATCTCGCTCTATATGTGTATATATAGGTACAGTCCGCGTGTGTAGCTATATAGGTATGATTGATACCGTGGCCGCGATAACAATCGCCGGCACTTTGGCTCGCTCTCACTCTCGCGCGTGCCTCGTTAAAGCTCATCAGCGGTACTTGGGAATTTTCCGCCTCTTCGCGCTCCACTTCTCCCTTCCTTCGTCGCCCCGTCGCTGTGTGTGTGTGTGTGTGCATAAAAGTACATGTACCGACTGATGCAGGGGGTATAATAGAGAGGTGCAAGGCGCTCGTGCGCATATACACTGCGTGTCGTTGATTGATAGCTCGTGTTATTTGTTTCAAATATTTATTTGGCTTGAAATTTTACTTTACATAATGATGCAGAGTCGAAGACACGCTAATTGGCACTTGTGGCCTACTCCCGCTGATTCCATGCGATCCATTTTCTCTTATAGCAGCTCGTGCGCGCGACGACTTATCGAATTCCATGAATATTTTATAACCAACGATCCCCGTGTATAATTTCGTTCGTGGCACGCAATTATTTTTAGATTAGGCCGTGCGGTGCAGTTTGCTCATATCGAACGCGACGAATTGTAATAAAGTCTCATTAGCGTTTGCTTGTTTTGTTTTGCCTAATTATACCTTGTATGTCGATTTTTCGACATTCGCAGGCAGAATAGAGTATGAAATTCCCGCGAGAAACGTCTTGCAAAACGAGAACGCCGGCCGGCTCTTAAAATACCCCGTAAATCTCTGCTTTTTCTCCCTCTAAATTCTCGCCCATAACTTAGAAAATATAATTACGTACAGAATCCGCAGGCCGCGTAACTCTGGCGAAAAAAAAAGAAACCGTTACATAATGTTCTCGGGGGTCACGAATCAGATGATATATACCTGCGTCGCATCCAATTTTCTGAATTAAAAACCTGCGGTAGCTGGTACACTCCAGCAATTAATCTCTGCGCCGCGGCGGCGGCCGCTGTGGCTTCTCGATTTCCTTTGCCGCATTTGCATTTCTCGATGGGCGACTTTAACTCGTGCCAGAGCCTTTATCGACTGACTTGCTAGCTTTGACGCGGATCAGGGAAATTATTCAAGTAGCGCGTTCGAATGTATTATACATATAAGTATAAAAGTGTACATATATAGTCACGAGCGCAGATAACGCTATATAGAGAGAGGCGCACTCCCGGCAAATCCAGCGAATAAACATCCCAGCAAAAGGTCTAGCCGCGAAAAGCCGATTGTGTCGCGCGCGTGTATAAACCGAGGGTGTTAACAGCCGGGCCGTATTACAAATTTCCTCGGCTACTGCGGCGCAGACTATACAGCCCGTAAAACGAGAGGGACAAACGCCGCCGCGCCGTGTCTCTCTTCAATCCTCGCGAGCGTATAAAATAAAAATAAAGCCTCCCGGATCAATCGACCCGTGCCACGAAAAGAAAAAAAAAAAAAACAAATTCCAATCATTCCTCGCCTTGTAGGGCTATCAAACGAATTACAATTAGCTCGAGGAAGAGAGAAAAATCCCGGATCGCGTGAAAGCTCAATTTGCTGCTACGCCTACTGCTCTGTCTCACGAGGCTTAACTTACTTTTCGCCTGGAGGAAAAATATCTCGTATTTTTTCCGTCTCCAGCTTTTTACGTTATCGAGACGTCGCTGAAAGCACATCAGACGCAAGTATGCGGCGACGGAAGTACGAGGGAGAGGAGAAAAGGCGGATTGGAAAATCAATCGGAATGAAGAATACATGCTATTAGCGATGTCGAGCCTGTAATAATGAACCTTTTCATTTTGCAGAGCACAGGATTTTCCTTTCTTGCACAAGGCAGTCAAGGGAAACGAAAGTGGCGCGGCTACTTATTCGATCATAACGAGCTTCCGAAGCACTTGCTTAGCTAGTTAGCTACTTACAAGT
Organism: Cecidostiba fungosa; assembly: GCA_900474305.1. Taxonomy (NCBI): domain Eukaryota; kingdom Metazoa; phylum Arthropoda; class Insecta; order Hymenoptera; family Pteromalidae; genus Cecidostiba; species Cecidostiba fungosa. The sequence continues at coordinate 37,071 of UCOJ01001005.1, read as the reverse complement.
TTCCGGCAACTCCCCCCAGTTACGATACTTTCCTGTAAAAAGTCTTTCACTTCAAACTTGCGCGTAAAAATTCGCCAATTAGCATGAGCACAAATTACTTAAAATAAAACAAAAAATCAACTTTTCATTGCACCTGATGCGCATTTAGCTGAAATAAGAACGAGCGCAGCGCATTGCGCCTAAAGAATGTTTAATCAATCTTATACTCAAAACCCCGTTGAAATTTTCTGGCTAAATATTCTAAGCCACTACGGCTCGCAAGCTCACCTCCCCGAAAAACTCTCATCCAAAAGCTCGTCCACCGCGAAAAGGATGCCGCTACAGACACATAGCCGCATAGAGAGAGAGAGAGAGAGAGAAAGCAACGACCACTGCAGCGCTGGCGCTGGCGCCGCAATGCAGCGGCCCGAAGACACCGCGCTGCGTCCTGCGAAGCGGACTTAATTTTAACGCGCGCCCGCGCAAAAAGCATAGAGATACCTGCTCTGTCTAGTGTCGACTGTTTGCGCACTTCTTTGTCGGGGATCTGGCTGGCTGTTTTTCATATGTTACGCAAAAAATGATGCTTCAGAAAACTAAGAAAACACGAGTTTTCAATTTTTTAGAGCGGATGCAAAAATTGAGCGAGGGCTATTATAGGATCTCAAGAGCAGGTCTCCGAACGCCGAGGGTCAAGGGTCAACATACAACTCGCGGACTTCTCGAAGAAGCCAAAGTTTCCTCTTTGCGAAAGCAATAAACATCCGCATCAGACAAGTCCAACGCAGCACGCATTCAAACTAAAGCCCAGCTCCGACTCAAAAGCCAATCGATCCCTCGCCACAATAAATAAATCACCGGCGACGCGCGGCGCTCCATCGCGCAGACAGACAGACGGACACAAAAGCACGCTTCTCACATTATATGTGCACGGTAAATTTAGCAGAGAACAATTAGGTCGGTTTGCACAGCGCGCTCGCGCTACTGTGTGCCACACGATATAGACACGCGAACGGGGCCGCGCGCGCGGTGGCAACCTCCTCCTCCTCCTATATTAGGTACTGCTACTCCTTCTTTGACTCGGCGTAGCGTCCTAAGACTGATTGGAATTTGCTTGAATTTTTTTCTACCCGAAATCGAAGCCCGACGTAAAAACATCATATGCGCACGATATCGCTAATAAACATACTTTCCTCATTTTCCAGCCGAATTCCCGCAGCACGCAGTCGCCGGGAATCCAAACGTGGAATTCGCGCATCGTCGGCTAATTATCGGATTGGATATGCTTAATTCGGCTTTTGCTTCGAGACGCGATTATGATTGCCTAAAGCTCCTTTTCGCAATAGCCCATCATATACAGGCATAATGCCTTGTAGCTTATTCAATGGAGCAGGACTTGATTTGATTTTTCGAGCGCGCTATTTAAACCGGTCTCTATTTTTAGCCGTCGCGCTGGCGTATTTTCAGGATCGGCCGATGAATTATTCGCGCTGCGCGCTACGCGATTCGTAATTTCGGATATTCATCGAAATAGACGCATTATTATAGCTATATAGGTAAATTCTCTGTTTCAGGTGAGTATACGTTGTGTATTATCGCCGAGGCTCTCAGTATCGCAATAAGTCTTGGAGAACGAGCAAGAAAGCAAAGCTGCACACACACACACGTAAGCTCGACGTTGTAGTGTATATCAGCGTACAGCCAAAGCTTCCAAGAGGGAAATATCGTTTTTTACGCTTTGATGACTCCGCAAAGACCGCCGCGGCGATGGGTCATACGCGCTCGTTCGCTCGCCGCCTGCGAGCGAGGTTAGGTCAATATTTGGGTCGACAGGTGCGCGGAGCCGCCGAGCAATTCGGTCAAGGATCATGGCTTTCAATATCTTTTCGCTTCCGCGAGCTTTGTGTATCGGCGGATTGTTTCGAATGCGATTTAGGCGGGATGATTTTTTCCCCCCTTTTTTTTAAACAAGAAATGTCGAGAGAGCTATACCGCTGCACTGTATACCTACTCGAGTTATTCAATTAGATCGCGAGATCGTGAAAGGGAAGTGGGCTTTTTTCATCGTATACGCGTTTCGAGATGCTCGTTGTCGTTGCGTGAATACGTTTCGCTGCGTCAAAGGCGCATTTACGCAGATCACTCGACGCGCTTTTTTCCGGCTGATATTGCGCTGTATGGAAATAAATCATAACCGAGTGAATATTTTTACGAGCAAACAAATTTGTTGTACAGTAATAAAGAAATTGGACTTTACGGCGCAATAATTGCACTACAAAGCCGGGAGAGTGAGAGAGAGAGTAAGAGAACCATTGGGGTACGGCGCAAGTAGAATAAGTCACGGCGAGGCCAGACCGAGCGGTAATTAAAGCCGCTAATCCATTCGTTCCAATTATACGCGGATAGACCGTCGGGCGGCGTCGTGTCTCGAAACACCATTGTAAAAATCGATATTCTTCCGAGAGTTTAACATTGCCGCGACCTCCGCAAGAGCAAAACAACAATGCTGCAGTCGTTGCTCGATACTCGACGTAGTCTGGCAGCTCATCCCCCCGAAGATGCAGAAGAAGAGGCTAATACTACTTCCCGCTCTCCTTGCCAGTCTATATACATGCTAGCTCCCCGCACCTGTAAATCCACTCGAGGCTTTCTTTCATCGGCGGTTCGTATCGATTGATGCCCGGGCTTTTTTTTCGCACAGGAGAGTCCGAGAGAGAGAGAGAGAGAGAAGCGACCTCCGGCCGGGTCGCCCTCAAAAATCTTAATGAAATATTAAAGCCGTCGCGAGACTGACCGATTTCACTCCACTGGATCAGTCGGACTGGGTTCTCTTTCACCCAGACGATCACGTAGCACTTAAATGAAAAAGCGCTTCCTTCATATACAAATATACGACGGTAAACAGTGATTACGCAACTATACGTGGCAGAGAGAGAGAGAGAGAGAGAGAGTAAACCGGAGCCTCGGCTGCAAATCTGATTATCTGATTAACTTATTAAATTGCATTCCCCTCTACTTACTCTCCCAACTCTCCCACAAGTTCGGAAGTAATCGGGCCGCCGCCGCCGCCTCGTTGTTTTGTTTAAATATCGCGCGCACTGATCCCAGCTTGAACTTTCCCCGAATTTTAATTAAAACGGATATCGTCTCCCTCTCTCTCTCCTCGCTGCTCTATCGATCGCCATGGCTATTTTTAACCAGCAGCGCTAACAATAGATCAACTACTTTTTATACACGTATATACGAGCGTCTCTTTTGTTGAAACGTCAGAGAGCGCGAGAAACGGCGTTGACCAATATTTTCGTGACGCCATCTGTGCATATTGCATGTATTCAGGTTACTACGGCAATAATTTTTTTCTGCCTCGGGGTAATCAAATAATATATTTCCTCGGGACGAAAATCCTTGATTAGGATCGAAGTAAATGCCGAGCGACACGCGAGCATCTCCCCCGCCCCCCTCTCTCAGTTGTCCCGAACGCAGCAATAATTTTTTATGTATACGCCTTCAAAAATAAGCAGCATCAGATATACAGTAGTCGTATTCGCAGTCGTTAACGAGCGAGGATAGAGATAACCCTCGAAAAATTCCAAATCCAACGTTATACAAGTACGAAGTCCTGCGAAATAATCGAGCCAACCTTTCCATTAGGATTCCTTCGAGCCAAATTACGGCGAATTACGTCGTATAATATACGCTATAATGTTTTCCACGGACGTGCGAGAGCTTGGGATTAATTTAACGCCACCAGTTTATTCTCGGAGAGTCGGTCTAACGCTTCGGAGATAGCATGGAGCCCGCTGTGTGTGGCAGCTTTTATTTTTTCGAGGTCAATGAAGAATTTACGAATTAAAAATCAATGGCCCAGATGGCAGTGTGAGCAGGTGCCTGGCAAAGGTCGACACGAGCCGTTATGAAGCCGGTGTGTTTTCCTTAGCTCGCCACGATCGATTTTTGGATTTTTTTCTTTTTCTTTTCTTTTCTGTTCCTTTTTTTGGTTGGGCGTTACGTTAATTCAAATTACTCGCTGGAAAAAAGCTTCATAATTCATGGTTATTCCATACTAATGGTCCTCGTACTTTGCGCTGGGGATATTAATGTGTTTTGTTTTGTGAGTGAGAGGGCGAGCTTGCGAAGTAGAATTATAAATTCATCTTGAGTAAATCTCGTAGTCTATAGAGCGTGATTAAATATCCATCAAAGCTGCACAGCTCCAATTAGCCCGAGCAAACACACGCGTTACACACCGAGCTTGCGGTGATAAATAATTTCGGCGCCAAATTCAAATCGGCCGTGTTTACCCCATACCGCAAGCTCGACCGCAGAAATTAATAAAAGTTCCTTCTCTCTCTCTCTCTCTTCAAACTTTGCTCATTCCCCGCCGACTTTTTAATCAATCCCTACCGAGCCCTTTCAGTGCAATCGCCACTTAAAATAAAAGCCGACGGCCGTGCCAAACGCCAGGAAACAAAAAGCTCTCCTATTTTTTTATCCGACGTAAAGAGAGGGGGGGAGCTAGTCCTTCCGCCTACCTGCGTCGTTTGATCGTCTGCCAAGGGGAGTACAGGACTCGTCGCCAGCGACTCTCCTACTAACCTATAAATAAAAAGCTCTACTTGCAAGCTCTTAAATCGTTATTCAATAAAGCCGGCGGCCGGGCCGAAAAGTCGGTACACCTACTACACTACTACTACTATCTCAACGCAGAGAAGAAGAAGAGACTATGCAAGAGAGGGGTTGTTTGTGTGCATGCGCAACGTGGGGCGCTGTACTGCAGATACGTTGCGGTTCCGGCCGCCGCCCAGACGCGGCTCGGCGTCACGCACGCGAGCAGAGAGAGAGAGAGAGAGAGAGAGAGAGAGAGCTTCTGTAAAACTGACTATACAGATGGACGGATTGATGCTGAAAGGAGATGCTGTTCAGCAGCTGCCGTTTGTGTGGCTTCGCTGGAGGCTGAGAGAGCTTGCGCTGCGAGGATGAGCTTTCGCGAAAGTTTGCTTCGAGTTTGCGGAGGGATTTTCGAATTTTTCAGTTCGAATAGCCGAGCTAAAAACCATTTTTATTGTTCATTATCACAACGCGCACGCAAACTTCCGGATTTAAATTAATGCTCCATTGCCCCCCTTCATCATGCCTTGCGAACACTGAAAACTTCTCTCCCGTGTGTCCCAACTACGACAATATACGCGCGAACAAACCAAAAACAAAAAGCGGCACATGCCACGCGCCGTTAACTCCGCGTTTCAGCGCACTTCACCGCGAGATACATTCATGCCTCGTGAGTTGAAGATAAAGCTCGAATTAAAAAAAAAAAAAAGAAAAAAGATGCTCGAACGGAAATTTCTTGCATTAAACGGCTACAGCCCGATAAACACAGCGAGTAAAAAATTATCATGGCGCAAGAGGCCGTAGGCGCGACGACGATTCGCCGACTAATTCCGCGACGCCATTGTCGTCGCTTTAATCTCGAGCTTTATCTTTTTTTTTTCAGAAAAAAAGAGCTTTTTCCGCGCCCGCGGCTGGCTTCGAGATTGCCGTTTTAAATGACGTTCTCCGGAGCGCGCGCGCGAGTTTGAGTTTATATTGTTCGCAAGGTACGAATGTGAGGCTATATGTACGAGCTGGAACCTCGAAGATTGAACACACGTTATGTTGTAGCGTCTGACGAGGAAAATAATACTCGTCAGGTGTCGGTGTTGTCGCGCGTTGCGTTGGGGGCATATCCTTTGATGTATACGCAACGAGACCAAGTTGCAGACGCCGCGCCGCCATGACAAAGGAACTTTGCCCAACTATAATTAGCAGTGCAACTAATTAGTAAATAATTAATTCAACTTGCCTAGCGCCTATAAGGGGAAGTCTGCTTCTTCGCGAAATGCAATCGTCGTGTTCATCGGGAATATTGCCTGCGCCGAGGCCATTAATCTTTCTTCGTATAAAAAGCTCATCTCCCTCTCGATCCGCGCGGTAAACAGATCGATAGCGAGGCGAAATGGAAAATTCGCGAGTCGGTTGTGTAAAGGAGGAATAAAAACGAGCGGGGAAATGAAATGCCGGCCGTTGAAAAATATATCGCGCGCATCGATCGCGTTATGGGAGCCGGTGCTGCTGCTGCTACAGGGAGGGCTAAAAGTGAATTCATTAGCGGGGATTTGAGCTTCGTCGTCGTCGCGTACAGCTGCGCGATTCGTTGTAAATCAATTATTCAGGATGGCAGTCTGGACTTTGACGCTGTAAATAGAGAGGCGACGCGGTTGTGTGTTGCTTTCAGTTCGATTTGAATAGAGGACGGTATTTTTGACCATATGGGGTATTTCTGATCGTTACGTACATATAAATATATAGACACCGGGGAGAACGGGTGAGTCGACAGACGTCAGTTACAGTTGGTTGCTTGTCGAGCTTTTAATCAGACATCATCGTTCCATTGGAAGGAGAAGCTTCGAAAAGTATTATAGTTATTCTACTGTTCCACAAATACACGCAATGAATGCAGTCTGTTCTCTCGCCGTAGCCTCGAGCAGCAGATATCCTATTACGTCGTCGATAAGCATCTGGATCCAATGCCATAACTCAATCCACAATATCCCGAAAGTAAGTCCTTGCGGCGATCTCCGGCGCATCCAAAGCAGCCGCTTAATCGGCACACATGTCTGCGCATTGTCCTCCGTAGGACAGAGAGACGCAGTGCGTGCAGGCACAATGTATAATGCTGTGCACGTGCACGGCTGGCTCTCTGTATATCCTGTATCTTATACGCGCGGCGGTGCATGCTGCTGATAGATCGTTGCTGGCGTATACTGCTGGTGAGCTTGCGGCTGGATGTTCTCGATGCTTGATTCGCGTTTTCGTCTGATAATGATATGTAGCGATAACCTACCGCGCTGCTTCTTTCACATTGATTTGCCTCTACAATTGCCAGGTGTGTGCACATTGGGACGAGTTGTAAAAAAATGATATTACATTTAAGCCTGATGCAATCGTTTAAATATCGTCCAGATAATACTCATACACACCCCGAGCATTATTACATCGAGTTCGTTTTCCACGATAAAAATGAAATCGCCCGACAATCAAAGCATTGTAAAAGTCACGATAAAACCGCACACAATATAATATAAGAAGTGACTAACGCCTGTAGGCGAAAAAAAAAGGAAAAAAGCGCCAGCCCATTCGCGAGTATAGATCGAGTTGACGCGTCAACGGCATCGCGTCGCGTGCGATTGACACTCGACACGATGATAGGACTTAAATGAGAAGCCGTAAAAGCTCCCGGCGCCAGCAGCGCTATAAATTTCATTACGATCCTGCGGTTCACGAGAGCATTAAAATTTCGCGGATTGATTAACTCTCGCGACTGCGCCAACAACATTCAACGCTTATTATCAACAACTATTCGTTACGCGAAAGGCGACCTCGGCCGGCATCAAATTTTACTAATTAAATGCTATGAATATGCAATCATTACACGTGTGTATGTGTGTGTATTGGGAATTTAACGTGCATTCAGCACGAGATAATCGCCGTGAGGTCGCCGCGCAGCGAGGCTCAAAGTGCCGGGGATAATTAGAGAGCTGTGGAGCCGTACGTACGTACACACACACGTGCATCAATGCCATTGAATACTATCATTTGTACCGAGTTGAAATGGAAATGGAAGTTTCGTTGTACGACGGTTCGATGTTTTATACATTTCCAGCGTAAATTAAGCGCCGTCAATGATCAAGGCGGTACAGCCGTAAAAACGAAATTTTAACTCTCGACACACTGTGCGGAGAGGTATGGAGGGTCAGGGAAATAAATTTATATTAAAATGCTGGCGAATTCATCCGTGACATATGAATTTCCGAGATGAGTCGCGGGAGGGGGAAAAAAAACGTGAAATATCCCGTATGACTTTTGTATCGAGGCCTCTTCATTTTCATAAATCTCCGAGTGCTGGAAATATCGTATACCGAGTATAATACTGCAGGAACTCGCGAATTGAAATTAATTTTGAAAATTTTCATGAAATCCTCGGGGAAATTAATCATTTTGTTTTATTAATTAATCTCTGTCTCAGATTTTCAGGTGAAAATTAATTGCGACGAAATTTATGCGAGTATGCGAAAGGATTAATCTTACTGGTATAGGATGACTTTGTCAGTCTCTTAAAATGTAAAATATTAGAGTTTTCGTATTAAGCAACTCTCGATCAGTTTACACGAAATATGTGTCTGTTATTCAATTTTCGATAATTAAAAACAAAAGAAATATTAAATTACAAAAATTTAAGAACCAATCGAAAAGCAGAAAAAAAATTTCTAGCACAATTCAAGCGCCAGCGTCGTCGCATCGGAGTAGTGGGGAAACATTCGCCCGGTCTGTATCAGCGGGTATCAGGGTTATGGATGGCCCATGGGCACGCTAGCCCACTGACGTCTCTAGGTCACCCCCCGACCGCAGGCCCGTTCCACCGCGTTTGTCACGACGGCTTTGCTCTCTCTCTCTCTCTCTCCCTCTCCGCGTCCATGTTCATGCGCATACATATATACGTAAATATGCAAGCTCGACCTCGCCAAAAACCTGCCCCGGAAATCCGAGCGGCCTGGGAGTTTGACAATTTTTCACGCGATTTGGATATTGCCGCGATGAGGCGATAGAGAGGGGTGGAGAGCTTTGATGTATTTCGGGGTATAAGGTAGAGTTGGCAAAGCGCGATGCCAGGATGATTTTTTTTTTATTTTTTTTAGGAAAGTTTGGAATTAACGAGGGTTTTTTTTGTATGACTTTGATGATTATACACTGTAGTGTCAGTATTTCAGTTTTGTGCACAATCAAAATCTACAATCTTAACGCAAGCCATACAACCGTATATATACAAGGATCCTATTATTATGCTATTTTACCGCGATCTTAGTTTATTTTTATAATATAAATTTTCCTTCTCACGTGTGTACACTCTATACGTTATAAAATAACACTCTCGAATATTATAACGACCAAGCATATAAAAGAGCCTTTATTGCATCAAGTACGCGTTATCAATAACGCCGCGTTGACAGTCGGTTATAAACATGATTTACATTTTTCATATTCCGATTGCCCTTATATCTCAAGCGACAACCGCTCCTGACGACGCCCGCGCGTCGTATATACGATGATGAATCGAGTCTTCTGTCGAGTATACAAATATCATCGCACAATAAAAGACGTTTCTGAAAAAATATCATAGAAACCTTAATAATTTTGAACCCTTCTCTACTAGCTGGTTTTTTAACGCTGCGCGTGTATACATATAGTCAATTTTGTGCTGGCCTTTCCCCCACCACTTAAACTTTCCGGCTCTAGTAATCTCCTACCGCTATCCAGTATAGGGGACGGATATATATAATAAGTATAGGAGAGTGATGCCACCTATGTCCAAAACTGCCTTGTCGGGCTCGCTCCCTGAGTCTGTTACGACAGATGATATGGTTCAACTGTCTTGTAATATCTCATAATGATCTTTCTCTTCAGTATTGCAAAACTTGTTTGAAAATTCAGCAACCCACGCGCGTGTCGCTCGAGATCAGTACAGCTCCAGAGACTTGGTTATAGAAGTGGGTCTCGGCCCGGCATTTATTAGACATTCCTGCAGACGTCGCCGCGGATAATAAGGCAGCCGCGAGCGAGAAATGTTTAGGACTTCGTTATAAGGAAACATGGGGTGGGGGGGGGGAGCCATAAAACTCGTCGGCGATCCATAAAATTTTTAAATTGACGAAATACTTTAATGCCGGATTTTTATCTGCGATAACGTGCGCCGTTATTGGATCGTGAATTTCCGAGTTATTGCCAGCGATGAAGCTCGAGTTTGGGTTGCTCCTTTTTCGAGGAGGTGTAGTAGCGTCGCTATTGGCTTTTATGGCAGGTTTAATTTTTGTATGTTGCTTTCAGTGAGTTATTCGTGTTCTGTGTACACGAGAGTAACGAAAATTTGGTTGCGTTGCATATTATACACAACTGGAGCAAATATTGTGAATAATTGTGACTTGACATCAGAGCAAGCTCGAAATGAAATAATTGTACCGAATATTCTGCTATTTGAAGTTGCACAGTTTCTCGTGTAGTTTTGAATTCGGAATGCGGCGGCGCAATAACTCAGAGCCGTTCCATAAACATGTAGCGCTTCTTTTCGTAAAGATGCCAAAACATTTGAATGTGAAATCGCAATGTAAAATTTGTAGCCATGATTTTGGGATGCAGGTGTTATCCCACGAGACCCTGAATATATTTTCCGCCCTCTTGGCAGTGCTGCCGCGCTAATAAAGTATAGTCGCTAGGCAGTGCAATCCTACGTAACGATTTGCATGGAAACAAGGGCCAAACAATATACGTCCGCTCTAATTATATTCGCGTCGACACTAAATCATTCGAGAACATACGATACACGGATATCCAGATCGAATTTCATTCAAATTGTATAAGGAGAAATTCTTGTCGGTAATTAAGGGGTTGTTGCAGTTGGTAACGTTACCGACCGAGTTGCATTTTTCTTGTTATAATTTAACACTGCATGCAGGTATACAGCACAAGTGCGGTTTCTCGATTCGTATAGCATTATCTGTGAGAAATATTATCGACGAACGCAGCCCCCTAACAATAGCAAGTATACATGAAAATTCCTTTTCAGGGCAACGATGAGAGGGAGTAAGGGAATGTAGACGGCAGGCCGCAAAGACGGATCTGCTCGCTCGCGCAGCCAGAGGAAGTGGAAGAAGAAAAAGAAGAAGGCGGTGTCCGGCTGTTCCCTTAGTCCTCGCCCTTAGTCACCGCCGACCTCGTCGCCGCCGCCGCCGCTGCTGCCTCCTCGACTCGACTTCCTCTTCGCCACCGCAGCCTCGCCGCCGCCGTCGCCGCCGACGCACCGCACCGACTCCAAGATCCCCCTCGACTAGAAAACTGTGAGTAGTCGCCTCTCTGTGATTTGCTTTCCCTGCTCATGTATACTACCGACCGAGTGGAGCCGATCTGCGTATAATAGGGTAATCATGCTTTCCGCTGGGGATTTCTTTTTTCAATTTCCTTTTCATTTCCGAGGACTGCTTGGATGCGTTGAAAATTCGACAAAATTACGTTCCAAGAAGTACATGAAAGTCGACGCAAAAAAAGAGACATAGAACGGTATAGCGAACTCGCTTACACTATATTATATACAGGTGTACCCACAGGTCTGCACTCGATATCTCGAAAAAAAAGTCTGCGCGTCCCCAGCCGGCTCATCATTTATTCGCTCGTCCATTATCCTCTTGCTTTCCTCAACTTTGCTCTTTCTCCCCCTTCCAGAGCACCTAATTTTTCTTCGAGGCCTCCGCCCCCTCGAGAGCGAAACTCTCCCCCGCCCCCCTTACACATCACAACACTCTTCGGGAAAAAAACATCGGCCGCACGACCGCATGCAGTGTCTCCTTGAATTTTTCATAAACAACGCGGAAAGGAGAAAAAAGAATATCCGCGCGAGCTTGTAATATGTATATACACACGCATGATTAATGTGGCTTCGGTCTGTTTGCCGGAGAGAACGATTTGTTCGCGAAAATTCGCCGAGTATTATTCATGATGGATATTTTCTTTTCCAGAATATATATATATATATATTACATGTATATTACAGACTTGCCATATGTTTACTCTCTCGACAAATCTAGCTGGAAATTAGCCTGCTCCACTCTGCTCTAAATTGTTGGAATTCATTAGGCGAGTATATCTCTAAAAGATAAAACGTTCATTGTTTATCCGGAAGCGCATCACTCGTCGTCCCGCCTTCATTTCGCCTCGTCATATGCATGCAGAGAGGTAGAGAGACAGACAGACAGAGAAAAAGGGAGAGAGAGCCGCGCATATCATTTCTCCCTTTCTTTCTCCGACGTTTACTGCTGCACTCTCTGCCCGAGAGGATCTTAATGAACGAGAAAATCGTAACGGGGGCAGTATGAAGCTTGCATAATTCGCCCGGATGAGCTTCCAGTATATTGCGTTTTCTCTTGCAAATTGCCTGGAATTTTTAATTTCGCCGACACACAGTGATTTTGCACTTGCAACTTGTATAATGTATATATGTATAGCGCCGAATCTAGGTAGTTATAAAGCATTACAATAGTTGTTCGAGCTGCAACAGACATTCAGAACTACCTGAAAAGCAATTAAAGTTATAGTACCATAAGTTGCGGGGGGCCACCACGATTTTGCTCAACTTGAATATCGAATACTTGGCGCGTTCGCTCGTCGTCAATTTTGAAGAATCCATTACTCATAGCCGTACATTGAAATTGACTCGATTGCCATGATTCGCAGTATAGTATATTATGCAATTAAAATGTCTTGCCTTCGCAAATCGCAATAATATTTTCATCATCGTATATATGTTGAGGCGCGAGATATAGCCTACAAGGAAGAAGAGTAGTGTCGAATATACGTCATAGGATAAAACGTCTAGCTCTCGAGAGCAATCATTTAAAATGCGGACACATTAGCCGGTGTGCATTACGCGAATGTGTAACCTGATTCTCATATATGAGCGACTGCAGCCGAGCGATTTGACTGAAATTGATGGGATGTCGTTACGTACTTGGGAAGAGCCCATTGTTCCATTTCGATCATTATCACCATTTGCTCTCATGCTTTTGCATAATACGCTATGTATATATACGCGCGTTTTATTTCTCTCGCGAAAAACACGGGCAACGAAAAAGAGAGAGTGAGAGAGAGAGAGAGAGACCGATGCATAAAACGCGTATTTAACCGGCGCTGAAAGCATGCAAATTGAGTTTTGGAAATGTATAAAACGCGCACTTCAAATACAGGCTTCCCGCGAATTGTTCTTCCATAAAGTATAAAGTCGCGGGGCAGCTAACAAAAACAAAAAAAAAAATGAACGATATTTGCGCGGGCTCTTCAATTTTCAGGATATGCGATGTGGCTGCGCGAAATAAACGGTGTAATTCATCGCGCGTAATTATGACAAATTACATGTGTTGACTGTGTAAACCGGCTGTTTTTCCGAGCGATCCTGACGGGTAAACATTATACTTGGCCAAAAGCGTGTTGGCACAAATGATACGTGTGCTTGGGTCGCGAGCAAATATTCGCAGTGTACCTATAATTTGACTGCCCCTGTATACGCTGATAATATTGCTCGTCAAAATTCATGCCTCTAAAAGTCTTAACTCGTTTGGTAATTTTTGTAAAAAAAATAATGGTACAAAAAAGCTCATCAGCTTGGTACTACTGACCAGCAGCAGCAGCAGCAGCAGCAGCAGCATCGCATTACGCAGTAATAGACGTCGCGCCGGGGCAATACGCCGACCAGTACAACAAATTACGAGCCGCACTGCCCTCCGGCCAACTGACGACTGAGTGCACGTTTCCGCGTATCGCACGCCGTGTTACAAGCATGCACTGCTATATATGCCTCTGCTTATTTATGCGGGCCGCAGTGCGCAGCGGGGCGCAGGTTATGTATTTATCAAATTCGTCTATGTGTGTGTGTGTGTGTGTGGATAGGAGGAGGGAATTGCATGCGCCGCGCATACAAGCAATTTGGAGCGGCGTTTTGCGAGTTTTAATTGGCAGGTGTATATATGATGGATTTTTTTCCCGACGTAGGTGAGTGACGAGTTGAGGGATTCGATTTTTGCTTCTGGGACAGATGGCAATGCTCATTGAGAATATCCTTCTTTTTTCCATTTTAACAAAATAGTAAAGCGAGTTGCGATTTTGTATTCTTTCAATTAACGCCGCACAGTTACGTTCATTGAATAGAATTGAATTGAGGAAAAATAAAATTCAAAAAACCCGCTGGACAAAACAACGATCCTGCAGAGCACTGGCTTTTTCGCCTTGTCAATCAGCGCGCCGCGGGACTAGGCTGGCGCGTATTTTCTCGCTCTGCAAGCTCTCGATGCACCAACGAATATAACACGATGTTTCGCGCGTCCGTGATTCCGAAAAGTATGTCGCCGGCGAAATTGTTTTTTAATAAGTTTTTTTCCTCCTACACCGACACGTCGCTCTAGGCTGACTCGTCGGTTGTTAGGTATACACAGCACTGCATGACGCGCCGCAGTTCATTTGCTCGGTATTTTACTCGCTGCTTTATTCGTGCCTCGAATAATAATCAGATGGTACACGTCGAGTTTGCTCTCAGACTTTTGTGATTAAACTTTTTTTAGATCGCTCGAACGACTTATTTTTCGTAATTTTCTGGTCACGAGTCTTACTCGCATTCGCGATTCAACGTTATTCACACAATTTGCGGCAGAGGAATAGTAAGCTATCGAGAACTAACGAAAATTCAACGAAAATGCTGTGGGAATGCCCAACCGCGGTTGGTCATCAAATATTAATCGACAAACACTGTAATTTTGTTTATCAAATACACAGCAAGTCTCTGTATTATAGTCATTAGCACGACTTTGAAGGACATTACACTGCGCGTAATTCGACGATTCGATAATTGTATGAAATTCAAATCCTAATATGCTATCGTATAAATAAAAAAAAACACTTTATTAATGATATACCAGGATATCCGCAAACTTCTAGGCGAAAGGAGCTGTCGGAATGTTTTAATTGACCGCGCGGTAAATAAAAACAAAATGTACTTTAACCGCAAATGTTTGCCAGACCCTCGAGAACAACACGGAAAGCAGCCCTCGAGCTCAGAAGTAGCCCCCGGTAGGCCATTAAGCACACAGGGCATCGTTAACCCATCAAGCCTCAGCAATTCGGACGATACGAGGAGAATTCAGCCGATACCGGGAGCGCGGCGCGTGCCTCTGGACACATACATACATACATACGTCGCTTTGATGTGTATTCGTGTGTGCAGACGCCGAAGGGCTGCTGCTGCTGCGTCGTCGTCGTCGACGGAATCAGCTGCTACTGCTATACTGAGAGCGGAGTTTGCAAACAGCGCCGAACCGAGTCCGCGCAAATAATTCAGGCTGTTTGTGTATACTGTTCCCCTCTCTCTGTGGCCGGAAGTTGACGCGTCGCGAAAGCTGGATTGTTACTGCTGCTGCTGCTGCTTTGTTGCGACTGAAATCTAAATGTAATGGCTCGCTGTGGCTCGAGAGAGTTGGCGGAAAATTGGCGGGCGCTGATGTTTGAACGAACTTTTCATTGCTTTGACCTTTGAGGGGAAAATTGAAAGTTGCTTCAAAACAATTTCTCGATCGACTAAGATTTTTCCTATTATTATTGTTATGAAAGTTGATCAGGGCTACTTTTTATTCAGTATTATACGTCCAAAATTACCTGCCACTGGGATATTTGTTAGCTCGACTATAGGCATAATGGGAATTCACTTCACGTCCAATTATAATTCCGCTCTCGCTTCTACTTCTGCAGCCATGTTTTCCGGCCGCGCGAAAGTACTATTTTTACGCGCTCCCTTATTATTGCATTGTACTCCTATTTGCAGAACTCGGGAATAAAAATATACTGCACTGACGATGCGCAAACTTTTGACATTTCAATGCGGATGAGAGTTTTGCAAAAATCATGTGGCAGCGAATTAATTCAGTTTTGAGGCGAAAATAAGTAGTCGGAATCTCCAGTACGAATCGAATACAGAGAAAATCGAGGTCGAGAAGACGAGCGGAAAAGTAGATAAAGCCCCTTCGCGCGCAAACGTCGGCAAACGGATGAAAAGAAAACGAAGACGCGATCCCCTTGCCTTCCCCTCCTCGCGATAGGAAAAAATGAAGACGAGAGATTCCAGCTCTCGCACGCGCGCGAATCAATTTTCCCTTTGCCCGTGTCTCGAACTTTCTCCTCGGGAAAATGAGTCTCTCGGAAAAGGTGTTACGAGGCGGAACGGAATATTGCTTCGTCGGGATGTAATAAATTCGCTGATAAATTCACGGGGCAGCGGAGCCGATCGTTAGCGACGCGACAACATTTTCGGGGATGTTATATATGCTTATATGTGTGTTAGAAAATGGGTGTTAGAAATGCGGAGTAAACACACATTGGTTCCGGTGTACATGACGAGTAATGTAAGACACACAGCTGTAAACAAACAAATTGAGTGTGGACGCATCAGAGGGGGAGCATTGAAATAACGAGGCGAGGGCTGTCGGAAATGAGGTGGAAAGAGCGCGGCGCGCGTCAGAGCGAGAAACTGTTCACTCCATATTCCATTTACAAATGCCGGGCGTTAATAGGGCGGGAAGTGAAGAATCGAGAGCGAAACAGCACGGGAGAGTATAGTCGACATCAGCGAGGATACATTATGATGTTGGCATGAAAAAGCTTATACAGAGACATATAACGGAGAGTATCGGATTACAATATCCGTCGTATTATTCGGACGAATGATTAATCCCGAGCACCGTGCAGCCGTTATTGTGATTATTCAATGCGAAAAAGAAATCCCGGCAAAAGCTCCGCGCAATATTGTTCGCAGCCCGTACGCTGAAAAGGGCGACCTCGAATATCCCCGGGTGGGAAAGGAAGGAAGGAAGGAAGGAAGCTGTCGGCCTCTCTCTCGCTCTCTCTCTCTCTTTTTCGTTATACAGTCTCTGTGTGTGTGTGTCGCGTACAAATAAAGGCCGGATATATAGCTGTATCGATCAGGGCTAGAGAGAGAGAGAGAAACGCGCAGAGAGTGAGTGGGCTTTTCCTGAGGTGGTATACACCGGCCCCTGGTGCGTCTTTCCTTAATTCAATCGGCCGGTGTACGTTAAGTTTCTGGAAAACCTAGGTAGAGAGCAGCTAAACGTAATAATCTTAATTAAATCGACTATAGCTAGCTATAGGAGCTGGATGTTCAGGTCGCCGAGTTTACGGTCGCAAAGAAATTGAACCTCGTCATTGAAAGAAAAGAGCTGTTTACGTAATAGGATCTCGAAGCGCATTGACAGTATGTTTTTAAGAAAACTTGAATATTTCTATAGCTATTGCACAAAGCTTCCTCTGGGGGGGGGGGCAGCGGGATAATAAAGTAGATCTCGCCAGAAAGACACGTTACAGAGGGTGCAGCGCTGAGACAAACAATCTGTATCTCGGCGGATTGAACAGCATCCAAGCGGAAAAGTGCGGAATTGATTATTTTCGGGGAACGGATTTGTTTGAACAGTGAGTTCTCTCCTTTTCCTCTTCCTCCTTTTATTTCTTATTTACAAGAGCTCTCGACCTTGTTTCTTGTTTTCTTTTTTTTTATTTTTTACATTTCCACTCGGTCAACAGATCGCTATAGAGATAATAAAAGTATACGAAATACGTTTTCGCCAAAATTTCCAACAAGCATTTTTCAACGCATCAATTCACACGACTCATAAATAATGCAGCGAGATTCTCCCGAAACTCAGCAGAGCCGGCAAACGGAGCTCATTACGCGAAACTGGCCCGCAAAAAAAGAAAGAAAAAAAAAAAAAAGACGAACAAGTAGAAGAGGCGAACTGAAGCCTCGCGTAATAACGACGACGATCACGAAAGAGGGATTCCGCGAGCGTAAAACCAAGACAAAACACAGCCAGTCGGTTAATCTGAATGTCGAGTTCTCCGGGCGAAGCTGCTGACCGTTAATTACCGCAGCAGCAGCAGCAGCAGCAGCTGGCTTGTGTTTGTGTGTATGTGCGAGGACTGCTGCTAGAAGCGACGGAAGCCCGGCTGCAAATTGCTTCGAGTCCGGCGTTTGGTCATGTGTGCAGTGTATGTGGACAGGGATGAGTCGCGCTTCTGCAGCAGCAGTTTCACGCTGATTATTATTAGTTTCTATATTTCATCTTTTTAGTTTGTCGTGAATTTAATTATAACGTTGAAATTACATTTACATGCCGGTAGTAATTTTTTTGTCCCCTGTACTGCATTCCATTTTTGAAGAATAATGTGACTCGACTCTGCGCCAAATAAATCACTAAACGAGCCGCAGTGGTCTTTTCCAATCAACTGCCACACCATGGGACAGCTCTCGTCCACTCTTTCATCAACGAGACAGTGCAGCTATGTGTACTGCAGCAGCAGCGTATTTATAATTCAATTAATCGAGATAGCGGCTGATCGAATACCTATATGTACGTTATACACTGCACACAGTCCAGTATCCAACGAACGTGAGAATCGAATCGGAAAAACTGAAGCAGCGCCACGTAGAAGACAGCAGCAGCAGCAGCAGCAGCGCTAGATGGAAACAAAGCATCGGCAGCTTTTTTCAAGCCTTTGATTTATCCGCGTATCCGGCGAGCTGCAAAGCGAATTAAAAAGAAACTCCTGAAAGCTGCACTGCACTCGTCTGGGTTTTCGGTAGCGCATCGACAGCCGCCTCTATGATAGTTCCGAGAATCAAGCCGTTCGATATTCACATAGACGCGAGGTTGTACGCCTCGCCGGAATGAGACACGCGGAAAGGGTGGGGGGAGTATTCGAGCTGGAATGTTCGGAATGCAGCCAGGGCTAGCTACGTTTTGTCGATATGTTGTCGGGACCAAACGACGATTCACTAGATTTTACCGACCATTTTATTCTTTAATGCGCTACAGTGCAATCTTTATAAACGTGCCTATAACGCTGCTGAGCTAAAGAAAGAAAGCGTTTCAAATGAAAGAAGTTTAATTACTTTTAATTGAGCAGCGAAAATTGAGTTGAAATTCGTATGAAATCCAATCATAAGAATCGATATCTTTCATTGCGACGGAGGACGGCCACGGAATTCCGGATTCCTGACCTCAGGAGAAACTTACAAGTAGTAAAAGACGAGAGCAGCCTCGCAATCTCGCTTTTTCATCCGGGCCATCCCGCAGTTGATTTTAAAAAATCCTGCAGACTTGTTTGAACATTATGAATAATAATAATTACCTTCTTCTTCTTCTGTTGCAGGCTGCTCGAGGAGGATGCCGGGGCAGCAGCAGCAGCAGCAGCAGCAGCACGAGCACCACTACCACCAGCAGCTCCTCCCCGAGCATCATGAGCAGCCGGCGCAAAAGGCCACGAGCCATATCCCCGCGGGGCGTCGACACACGACGCTAATCACAGCCATGGCGCTTTCGCTGCTCCTGCTGGCGCTCGGCCTTGACCTCCGAGGCGCGCTTGGCTCGCCCTCGCACCGGGGCAGACACCACGCGGCCTCGGACCTCGGGCTGCAGCAGGACCAGCCGAGATCGATGGAGGCGCCAGTGGAGGAGCCGCTGCCGCGACCCGAGCACCTGGCTGCCCCCCAGGCGCAGACGCTACCCCCGCCGCCGCCGCCGCCCCAGCCACAGCAGCAGCAGCAGCAGCAGCCTGGAAGCGACGACCCCCTCGTCGTCCAGACGAAGAAGGGGCGCGTCAAGGGCGCGACCCTGACCGCCACCACCGGCAAGAAGGTCGACGCGTGGTTCGGCATACCCTACGCCCAGAAACCCCTCGGTAAGTGCCAGTAGTGCAGCCATCAGCTCTCCGATCGATCTTTCTTCAACTCGGGCATTACTGCATCGATTTTCAATGTCGAGGCGGCTCTCTATCCGCGAGATACGATTCGTTTTCTGCAAAACTTCCTTGTTAAATCGGCTTAATCAAAGATCGAAAAACTTTTTCCAGTCAAAGACTTTCGCCCGTTTTCCCCTCATTATTCTTTTAAAAGTTCAAACTCCCCGCGTGAAACTTGAGAACCTCGACACTGGCCGACGTATCGGCCCCGAACTTTTTCACGGTCAACCACAAAAAAGCCAAGAAAGGACATAGGTGCAGTATATGTAACGAAGAAGATTCGCTTGGAATTTGTCGCGCACCTCCTCGCATTCTGGTATAACGAGATTTAGTGCCGAGCCGTCCAAAGTTCGACCCTCCGCGCAAGTTGGCGTCGAAATGAAATAAGACCGGTGAAATTCTTCGGCGAAAATACGTACGTGCTCTAATTTATCGGTAACTTGCCGAGAGGCGAGATAAATCAGCGCCGGCATAGGACCAGCACGCGGGGAACGCACTGCACAGTCACACGCATGCGCGAGCAGATTCATTATAATGTGACACGTGCTGTAAATTAGCTGATCTCTGACGCCTATTGAGATTGGAATTGAAGAGATCGTTTCCAAGCCTTTTTCCACTCGCTGCTCAATGATTGTAAATAAGTGACTTTTGCATTAATTGATTGTATTAAGTTGGAAAAAATTCTGCAAGTTCGACTCTCGGACGACGAGTTTTTCTCGTTAAGGGTGCTTGACTAGCCGCAATATTCTTGCTAATAACGGATGACGACAATTGCTTTTCAGGCCCCCTAAGGTTTCGGCATCCGCGACCAGCCGAGGCGTGGGAGGGTGTTCTGAACGCGACCAGTCCGCCCAACAGTTGCGTCCAGATCCTGGACACGGTGTTCGGCGACTTTTCCGGCGCCATGATGTGGAACCCCAACACG
The DNA here is from genome assembly GCA_900474305.1 of Cecidostiba fungosa. Taxonomy (NCBI): domain Eukaryota; kingdom Metazoa; phylum Arthropoda; class Insecta; order Hymenoptera; family Pteromalidae; genus Cecidostiba; species Cecidostiba fungosa. Next base: position 16,736 of record UCOJ01001005.1, on the reverse strand, counting down.
CCTCTGAGCGAGGACTGCCTCTACGTGAACGTCGTCGCGCCCAAGCCTCGGCCTACTAATGCCGCTGTCATGGTATGGATATTCGGTGGTGAGTTCCCCTCCTCTCACACGCAACGAACGGCAAGCTACGAGGCTATTCTTTCAATGTTCCTCCCATCTGCTACTCTTATTTACTGCATTGGCCTGCATGCGCGGTCTCGCCCAGCAGCGATCGTCGGCCGCGCTATGAAAATTAAGCCTAACTGTCATTGCCCGCAGGCGGCTTCTACTCGGGCACGGCGACCCTCGACGTCTACGACCACCGGACGATCGTCAGCGAGGAGAACGTGATCCTGGTGTCGATGCAGTACCGCGTGGCGAGCTTGGGCTTCCTGTACTTTGGCACCTCGGACGTGCCGGGCAACGCAGGCCTCTTCGACCAGATGATGGCGCTCCAGTGGGTGCGCGACAACATCGCCGCCTTCGGCGGCAACCCCGACAACGTCACCCTCTTCGGCGAGAGCGCCGGGGCCGTTTCCGTCTCCATGCTCCTGCTCTCGCCGCTCTCCAGGTGAGCTCAGGTTTATCTCACTGTCGCGCTGCTAGCTCGTCGAGTATTATTATTAAACAGAGGACGAAACTCTCGTTTCCCCAGGCACCTGTTCAACCAGGCGATAATGCAGTCCGGCTCGGCGACGGCGCCCTGGGCGATTATAACGCGCGAGGAGTCGATAATGCGCGGGCTGCGGCTGGCCGAGGCCGTCGGCTGCCCCCACGACAAGTCGGACCTGCGCGCCGTCATCGACTGCCTCGTCACCCAGGAGGCCGAGGTCCTGGTCAACAGCGAGTGGGGCACCCTGGGCATCTGCGAGTTTCCCTTCGTGCCCGTCATCGACGGGGCTTTCCTCGACGAGACGCCTCAGAGGTCGATGGTCACCGAGTCCTTCAAGAAGGCCAATATCCTGATGGGCTCCAACACGGAGGAGGGCTTCTACTTCATCATCTACTACCTGACCGAGCTCTTCAGGATCGACGGGACGGAGGACGTCAAGGTGCCGCGGGACGAGTTCGTCAGGGCCGTCAGCGAGCTGAATCCCTACGTCAACCCGATCGGCCGCTACGCCATCATATACGAGTACACGGACTGGCTGAGACCCGACGATCCCGACGCCAACAGGAACGCCCTGGACAAGATTGTCGGCGACTATCACTTCACCTGCAACGTCAACGAGTTCGCCAGCAGGTACGCCGAGACGGGGAACAAGGTCTACATGTACTACTACACGCACAGGTCGGTTCATTCTCATTCCCATTCTCGTTACCACTATCATTGTAAAGTAAAATCTCTCAACGTCTACGTTGCCAGGTCCGCAAACAATCCGTGGCCGAGGTGGACGGGCGTCATGCACGCCGACGAGATCAGCTACATTTTCGGCGAGCCACTTGACCCAACCAAGGGCTACACGCACGAGGAGAAGCACTTGTCCAAGAGGATGATGAGATACTGGGCCAACTTTGCTAAAACTGGGTAAGAACTCATTTTCGCGCTTAACGAATACGTGCGCGCACGCGCTAAAAATACTCGGTTACAATTAACGTCGTTGCCCACTCGGCCTCCACTCCAGAACGATATTTTTACCTTTACCTTTACCTAAACGATTAGTCCAATTTGTTGAAAAAAAACCGAAATCATTCCAGGGATCCGAATATGGGCGACGACGGATCGTCGTGGACGGAGGTGAACTGGCCGGTGCATACGGCCGCGAAGAAGGAGTACCTGACACTCGACACCAACACAACGGAGATCGGCTATGGGCCCCGAGTGAGGCAGTGCGCTTTCTGGAAGAAGTACCTGCCCCAGCTGCTTGCTGCCACTTGTAAGTGCAGCCTTCTTCTTTTTCGTAGTAGTAAGATCGACTTTTTCGAAATTTGTCACATTAGTAGACAAGTCAGAAAAAGCTATAGTAAACACCGCTTAGTTCACTACTTGATCAAAACAAAAGACTCAATGATCGGATGAAGACTTGCACAAAGCCTCCGTCGACTTTCCTCCTCGAACTCTTCGATTCTCACTGCTTACAATCCCACTCGAGAACTCGACTCGGCAGCGCACACATCTCGAAGAATAAGAACCTATACCCGCTTTCTCTCCCTCTCTTTCCATTCTCTCTTTCTCAACACGCACGCGACACTAATTGAGCCTCGGCCGCTGCTCGTCAATTGTCCCTCACTCGCGGATGACACCTGTTGAATCGAAAGTAGGGGCTGCTGCTGTCCCTGTACGCCGCAGCGCTGAAACTCGGCCTCGATTTATCGTCTCTAGATCAAAGCATCTGTAGTTAGTTGTGTACTTTCGTGCATAGCTTGTGCAGTTTAACTGATACATTGATTTTTCCTATTTGGGTCAGATGTGTGAAAATTATCAGCGGTATTCGTGCAATTTATCGCCCGCGTCGTACTTTGTTGTTTTATTAACGCTCTAGTATTTATCGATAAAATTCAATTGGATGCAAAAACACACTGTCCGAGATGAAGGATAAAAAACATTCGTGGACTTTTGACACTAGAAATGAAATGAATAAATGTCCGCGGCCTATATCAGTAGATAAGGCATTTTTTAACGCGTTTGTTCTTGTAGTCATACTAAAATCGATCGACTTTATTTGGCAGAATTCGGTTGGCGTAAAATCATCAAGGATAAATAAGTGAGAATATCGCAGGAAATCAAACAGAGTTTCGGAGGACGCGCACTTTATTCATTCCGTGCATTACGAATGATGTTAGTTTGTTAACTATTCGATTCCACGGTAAACGAGAGAATTAATTATCGCTCATCGATTTGTCGGCGAATTAATTGATCAATGCGAAATTATACATTAAAATCCTAAACTTTGTAATGAAAAACTCCAGCGACGAACTAGAAACCGAAAGCGAAAATAAAAAAGTCCCATCCATAAAAACGCCCGAAGCTGCAGCATCGAGAAAACGGAAGACGTCCGTCCGTGCAAAATCAAGCGTTACATGATTTATTCAATGCCCGTATCCGCGGACTGTTCCACTTGAAGAAGAGCTGCACAAAGATTGAAAAAAAAAGAACTCTTGTCCTACATCTCGCAGCTTTTTTTCGGAAAACGCTGACGCAGCGTCAGCCTCGAGAAAAAGGCATAGCGCCGAGATAAACATCCTCATCGCAGCTCAACGAAGCTCTCCTGCGCTGGCGTATCTTTTTTTCCGACCGATTTCGCAGGTGTACATATACACGCTCGGCCGACTATAATGCGACGGCAGAGTAAACCAGATAATTACTGGCTCTCTCTCTCTCTCTCTCTTTCGGTGCAGTTGTCGGCCGCCGCCATGCGCATCGAGGAGAGTTAGCCCAGGGGTATAAGCTTGCGAATCCCAGATCGAGAGAGTGCAACTGGCGCAGTTGTTTGCTGCACAATAGGGCGATAAATTGCGGAAGAAGAAGAAGAAGGAGAGGAAGAGATTTTTGATAGCCGGGATATCGAGATGGCTGTATTGTCGACTTTTAGAATTTTTCCTTTGACTTTGATAATTACGTTCACTCTTCGTTGCTATCTGCAGATGTTTTTTTTTTAATTCGTCATAATTCATTTAAAGAATTGCTGAGAAAAATTGTAAAAATCCGAGGCTTGAGTCAGATTATGTTTGTTGTTCGCGTCGCGGAGTGGGCCGCTCACGGTTTTCACACATTGCCGCGTAGGTATAATAATGGCCTGCATCTGAAAATACACGAGAAGGATTTTTCAAGCTTGAAACTGTCTCTGGAGGAGAATAGGAAGAGGACGAAGCGGGAAGATAAAAAACGGCGCTCAAACTTTGAAGACTCTATTTTAAGATGCTTTTAGTAAAATTGCCGGCCGATTTTTTCCGAGAGATAGGCGTATACCTCTACCTAACGAGATATTAAAACCCCCTCTTCTCCCGGGCATACACCTATTGTTACACCTCTACGTATTCGTATTCGTCGGAGAAGCGGAAGGCCTGACTATTTGCGCGCTTTACTACTTACGCTGCACGTCCTGCCTTTGACTATGTAGTAAGGCTACTTACTACTTACTACTTAAGCTCAACAAACATCTGTTTATCCAAATGAGAATTTAAATATTTATCAGACGCGCGCGAGCAATCATCGAATTACGGCTCCCGGAATACAATACAAGGCGAGTCGCAGCAATTTTTCGCTGCATTGTCTGCATCTTTATTCGGCACTTGGCTCTTGGATTTGCCTAACGGCCCGCCGGGCCGGCACTGCCGTAGCCTCAAGATAACTACTGACGCTTTTAAACTTGGATTTCTCGCAATCTTCGCGCCGGTGCCTCTTCTTTGTCGGAGAGAACTCTCCATTCTACTCTCGACTCGAGGGAGAAGAAAGACACTTGGTCCCGGAATTGAATTTTTCACGCGTGAGTCGATGCGCACCTATATTCTCCAGCCTTTATTATAATAACAGCCTCAGTTTTTCGAATCTCGTATCGCGTTTGATTGACACTTGTACAAAGAGAGAAAAAAAATTCTTGCAGCGATTGCACGTGAAAAGAAAAGCAGCTCCTCGAGCGCCAAAAGCGCCAGCTCGAATTTTCTCCCTGACCGAGCTCGCCCGGGCCCCCACCTCTTTGTGCACGCTTTCTTATCTCCCGATCTTAAAACAGCGATTCTTGCCTCCTCTCTCTCTATCTCTCGGGGAGAACAAAACGAGCAAAGTGATGAACGAAGTAGGAAGCCCAGCGCGAAAAAGAACGACGACGAGGAGGAGGAGGAGGAGGCGGCTAGTAGGGTCGAAGAGAGGGAGCTTGCGACGTCGCGCAGAGCTTTAAAGAGACTACTGCGGGGCCACTGCCCTACAGCCAAGCGCCAGCCCGTGTGGGTGTACTAGTAGCATGCAGTCGAGCTAAAAATAAAACCTCCTCCTCCTTCCGGTCTCTCTCCCCTGCTGTACGTATGTATATAGGTATATAGAGAGAGCGTGTGTGTGTGTGTGTATCTCGGGCGACTCCCTTTTTCTTTCGCCAGTGTGAGCGTGGCTGTAGTCCCTTCGAGAACGAGGAGCAGGCACGCGTAACCTGAAAACACAGAGCCCTTCGGACTGGCCGGAAACTCGAGAGAGAGAGAGCATGTGTGTCGGTCGTTGGCTGACGCTACGGGGAGGTTACTACTTGAAGGCCGATGCTACTCTGCTGCTACTGGGAATTTCCTTCTTGGAGTGTTACTCTTCCTTTTAATTTAGGATTCGCCGACAGAAGGTTGTATCATTTCAGTTGGATTTCTGTAATGCATACCTGTCAACCCCAAAAAGAAACGAACCAGTATACACCGGATCTCGTACTCGTTGATACACATCACCTTCACCCACATTTCTATCTCTCATCCCCCCAATCTTAAAAAAGAACACACACACACACACAGGCCAGTAGCAAGTAGGTTATAGACAAGAAAAATTAGCGTAGCCCCTAAATCACGGCGCCGCATATTCACATGCACAAGCAGGGGGGGGGACGAGTACATTCGCTCGCGAAATAACTAGGTTATGACGTCGATGCCGGAGCGCAACCCCCGCTGCCGCCGTCGACAATAGGCCTCGGATGCGTCTCTCTCTCTCTCTCTCTCTCTCTCTCTCTCTCTGCTGTCTCTGACGTCACGCGCCGGGACGACGCCCCCACCGCCGCTGCCGTATAATGCCCTCCTCCCGCCTGATGCAAATTCTCTGACGCTGCGGCTGCTGATGCTGCTGTTACCGTGGGGAGCTGCGTATGTACGCGTTGGGAAAAACGAGGCTTTTCGGGCTGGGATTGATCAGGGATTAATGGATTTTCAACGATATTTAATACGGACTTGATACTTGCAGCCGAGTGCCTCTTCATCTTCAAACGAGCAGTTGGCTGGTAAATTATAATAGCCGTAGCAAGGAATTGCTGCAAAGCGTGCCGTTACTCGAAAGAAAAAGAAACATCGAGTGCGCAGTCATCAATAAATTCCAAGCGGCTCTCTCGCGCGCGCACGAAAATCCGTGTAAAATAACGGCGCGAGAGCTTCGTCGGCATGAAAAAGCAATCGGACGTGCGCCGGCGGCGGATGAAAGAAAAATGAGCGCCGATGCAAAGCAAGCGCGCGACAGGCCAATCGGGTCTCTCAATTTTTCAGTCTGCCGCATAGCGACTTTCTCTCTTGCTCCTATAGCTCCTGCACATCTCCGGCGAGGATTCGCCGAGAGAAAGGAAGCCAAGTTTGCGCAAGTCGTCCTTTCTTTTCTTCGGAGCTATTGCGACGCTGGCTATGAAACGTGTCCCTGATGGAATTGAAGCTTCTGACCGGACGCGAGAGTTTGCGCTTTTCTCTTCTTCTTCTTCTTCTTCTTTCACCGGAGGGCTGGCTTTTTTCTTCGAGGGTGAATGCTCGGTTTGCGCTCGATAATTTCATTAGCTTCGGGCCAGTTGTTTTCTCTGTGCGTTGATTAAGTTTCAACTTTGTCTGATGGGAGGAGCGAGGAGGTTTGACTTTTCATTAAAATCAGAAAGCTGATGCGGGGACAAAAGAAGACTGTGCACTTTTGCGCACGACCGAGTTTTAATCAATTTGTCCCTCCGCACATATCGGAGAAAAATTAAAACTTACCAGCTCGATAGTCCCGAAATGATCGGGAAAATAAATAAAAAGCCGAGTGTACTCGCGATGCCGCATGTGACGCTGTGTGTGCAGCGCGGCAAATTCGATTTTTCCCCTACGTGCGCCCGAACCCGAAGTAGCCCTCTGGCCCCGTGTGGACGCAGGCAAACAGCACGCGCTGATCCCGATGCCGCTATTCATCCTCTGTATATTCCAAAACAATTGCCTGCCTGCGCCCGAAGCTCCTTATTCGCATGCATCGCGCTTGCTGCAGGCGGAGTTATTGCGAGTGATTTGCAGCTTCATTTTCGAGTGTCATTCAGTTTTTATTCAACCGAAATCGAAAGCTCGTTAGTTTGAAAGGGGTTGAACTTAAACTTTTAAGAGATTTCGTATAGCGCTTTCAATTTCAGACACATCCTGCGCAGTATATTTCCGTCTTGTTCTCCAACCGTATGTGTCGTCTGTTTGCCACAAGGACGCGCTATACTTATTACTTGTGCCTATGAATTATCAATGGCGTAGAAAAAGAAGGATGAGAAGATGTCGAAATGAAGGATGAGAAAATTTTCGTCGTTACTTGAAGCTTTCACGCGGAATAGGAGCATAAAAATTATAAATCCATTTCCGCAGTGAAAAATCTCTTTCATCACCGACAGCCTTATATAGTCCTTGGAATCAAAAGCTCTCAGACTCGTGCAGTGTATAATATCGATCCCGGCAACTTGTGTCCGTCGTCGCGATGAGACAAAGCGCCGGGATAAACGACCCCAGCGTCAACTATATTGTGTCCAAATCGCTCTCGAGCTGCGGTGCTATACTTGTCGAATAAACGTCGAATAGGAATGAGATATCGGGAGTGCCAATGCAGTAGTATTGTACATCTAATAAAAAAGAAAATCCACACAGACCACACCCGAATGTTGCCCTCGGGCCGTTTGTTCCTTCCGATATACTCCTCCCCCCATCGTACACCTTGGACAATATTAATTCCATTTCCGAGTCATGTCAGTCCTCGCGGGAAAGAAAGAAAAATTAGTAGAAAAGCTCGAAATATAAAAGTACGCGATATCTGCAATCCGAATAAGCCCTGGCAAAATCGATGTATTAGCCAAACTCTCGCGCGCGGCAATTATTCAAACGAACTGAGCCGATTCATCATATCACTCGGAAAAAGGAATGAACAAGCTTCAGCGCTGAGGTTACAGGTAGCGCACAATCTTCCATGCCGAAGCTAACTCGCGAGTAATTTGTATTGCAAATAGTTGCGTCAACTCGAAATTGATTTTAGCCGCATATACCGAATCCGACTTGTTCCCAAACTATCCGCATCAGCGAGTGAAACTCATGTTTCCTAATCACTTGGAAAAAAGCTCACAGCTCAATCCATCCGTCTTGTTTCGCCTCTCCCCTCGGTTAGCCGAAGAGGTCCGCTCCTGCTGTGCCGTGTCGTCCGCGTGGCGGCATCGATCCAAAGCTGCCCGAGAGCCTCGCCGTATCCCATTCTTCCCAGCCCCATCGCGAACGAGAGAGTCTTTTTGCGACCCCTATATTGTTTTAAGAGATGCCGATCTTTCAGATTGTTAAAGCTTTGCAAGTGGATAAGTCGGTAGCGTACGCGTTTATTCCCCCTCCAAACAGTCCCGACGTCCACCTACCGGCTCTCTCACTCTCATTACGACCTTATCCCCTAGCTCTGTTCATCTTTTACCGGGGAGACTCAAGCTAGTATTTCGTTGCATTACCAACGTCTTATTTTTCTCGGCAGCTTGCCCGCATTTCCGAAATTCCTATAAGCCCTGCTCCCCAGCTGCTCTTTGGACTACTCGGCCTGCGCGTGCTTTTGAATTTAGCCGAGCTGAAATTTTTGCAAATCGACAAACCGCGGAGTAAATAAATTAGGTCTTGATTTACTCTCGCAATCGTCCTAATGGAATTTCATCCGCACTGCGCGTCGACGAGCGAGTCGAAAAACAGAAGGAAATAAAGGAAGAAAAGTACATCAGAGTCAGTGTTTTATCACTGTTTTGTTTTCGCGGCGCACGCGATACAAGCCGCCGGGCAACCCCAGAGAGACCTGCCCCCTCTCTCCGGCTCTCTTTCTCTGTTTTATCGGCGCGGCAGCAACAGCAGCAGCATCCGAGGCCAGACCCGGATCTCGATAATTCACGACCGCTGCGGCAAACTCGACTCGCGCCCCACTAGCTATATACTGTGCACCGCTCTGGGGGCTGATGGAGACGCGTGTGCGTATGGCGCTTGTGTTGCTACAATAGGCTTGGTCGTTTTTATCTATTTAATATGCCCGGTAAACAAGAGATGCATAGAAGCTGGCTCGCAGAAATCCAGCTCAGGAAATTGGAAAATAAGTATTATCCTCTCGGAAGGCTATTCGTCGTTCGTTTCCCTCCTGAATATTCATCCCCTCTCCGTCCATTCTCCGGAGTTACCGAGTGCTTATATACTGTCGCTACTGCACCGCGCGACCAACTTTGGAGCGGCTTTCATTAAGATTGACTTTTAAGCAGGCGATTGCACGAATTAGCTCCGAGCTCCGGACAAATACAACAAATGTCGAGCTAATGAGCAATTGTACGAAAAGAAATAAGCAATATCCAATAAATATGATGAGCAACGAGTATAATAAAAAAAAAAAATGTAAATTTACCTTGTGCTTGCAGCGAAGCTGGACCAGTCGAAGGAGACCTGCAGCGGCGCTTCCGCACCGGCGGCGCTGGACTCGCGAGGCGCCTGCCTGCTGCTCATGTCCCTGGTGACGATCGGGCTGCGCGCCCTGTCGGGTGCCTCGCAGCTCTGGCCGCAGCCTCGCGGACCCGTCTAGCTCCCGGCCGAGGTGAGCGCCAGCTCGGCGCCGCCGCCCACCGCGCCAGCCTCCGACCACCAGCAGCAACAACACTGACGACATATCAGCCAGCAGATGTATAACCACGCCGACGCTCACAACACCCACACACACACACACACAGCCACACACACCCACACACACAGAGAGTGCAAGTTTGAGAAAATGATGAAAAAGCAAAAGCGTATTATACGTTAATAGTTCAAGTGCGCGCTGCTGATTTGCATGCATCCAACACGCTGTCACTTGCACCTTGTGCACGAAGAAATCAATCAAACCAGCTCCTCGCGCTTTCTTTGCTTTTTCGCATTACGCACACCCCCGCCCGCGATCGAGCCCCCGATATCTTTATATCGATTGTAAGTACACTATATGCATAATTGCATATGCGATGACGCAGAGAAGCAGGACAACTGTAGATTTATTACAGAACACGTCGAGGGAACGAAGGATCCGAGCTCTGAGCTCGGTCCTTCTTGCCCGACGACTCTTTTCACTATAATGTGTATATCTATAACGCTCAGTATTTTAGTATAATTTCTAAAAGAACAACAGTCATAGGGCCAAGTTAATAATTATAAATATTTAAGTAATTTTAATATACCCATACGCGAGAGTGTGCGACATTAAAATTATCTGTCGCGGTAATTATTATTATTATTATTCAAACGAGAGGATTGGTGATGCGCAAACACACACTACACACACACACACACAGACACACACACACGATTGATGCAGCCATTTACTTTTAGCCAAGGTAATTTAATAATGCAAACTCAACGTAAGAATTTGTGACGTGCTTTTCTACTGTAGATAACACCTCAAGATATAGCTGCACTTCTGACGTCATGACGAACGCTAAACAGTTTCCTACGTTATTTTGTATGATGTAAAATACACACACACACACACGCACACATACATTGACGCATACACCCGCGCAAATGATACGATGCGAGTTTCACCGTGGAATGGACGTGTGTATCAGGAAAGACTATACTTACGCAGCTTACACTCACATTATACTGACAAAGTTTGCGTTTGAAATTTTATTACATAGGTACATTATGTAATAAACTATAATTTCTCGACCCAGCGTTAAATACACTTGTGCGCTATTTGAGACGACAAAGATGATGATGATGATGATGATGATGATGATGATAAAAACACGGTCAGACTGCACCTATATTTTGAGCTAGAAAGAGTATATATAAATACAATTAAAATACATCGTAATTTCATCTCTTGGTATAATGAAGAAAAAAGCGTTTCTCCGTTTTTGTTATATATGACTAACTCATGGTTCGCAATTCTCAAAAGAGAATAATGACATTAAGAAGAAAAAATATAAATTAAAATAAAGATATAAATATAGAAAGTTTTATCGTTTTTTCGTTGTTGCTCGTGGCGAGCGATATTATATTACGTCGCGTCGCGAAGTTTTATCATAATAACAATAATAATACTGATAATGATATTAATAATAATAATAACAATAATAATAATAATAATAAATATATAATAATGAATAAAAAGCAAACAAATAATAATAATTATATATATATATAACAACTCGCGCGCTTCCGAGTTTTTTCCAAAAGCGTGTCTTCCTTGGCGGAGCGAAGGGAGAACAACGATATATGATATATTATATATATATAAATAAACACGTACTACACATCGACGCATTTTACTTCTTCATTCGCGATGGTCTAAGCCGCGGCTCTCTCTCTCTCTCTCTCTCCCTCTCTTTCATGTCTGCTTTGCTCTCGAGGCTCTTACCTCGCCTGAAAGTATAACCGAATAATCCACTGTTTCTTCTTTTGACATTTCGTATTCACTAGGTATACATACATTTGCAGTGCATAGCTGTAATTAAGAAAACCCGTGTCCGCTGCAATTACGTCTCTTTTAAAGCACGCGTCGTTCCTTTCGACAAACAAGCGCCGCATTCATGGACTTTTCAAAGGACAGTCCTTGCATACACGCCTTCTCGAACCTCAATCCCCTTGAAAATTGAAAACGACATCGGTTGCTCGCAAAGTATATGTATATGTATGCTTAGTTGCGGTTCGGCATAATACGAGAGGAATTAGGCCAGCGAAAGCCATAAATCGAGCATCATCCCATAAAAAGCCCGTCCAATCAATTAAAAGCCCAGGCAGATATCGCGTGAGCGCGAATCGGCCGTGATTCCGCGCGCTGTACAAACGCGTCGCGATAAGACGCGCGGCACCTTCCTTCTTTTTTCCCCGCTATTATCTGGGATATGGCCGGATCGCACGCGACAATGAGCCAGCCTTTTTCGACTGGCCCTCCCTTTTCTTTTTACGCCGGACTTTGACGACTGCTTCGACTGCGGGTTATCTCGTCTCTCGTGCGCTAATTTCTTACTCTCTTTTCGACTGCTCCTACGCACCTGTCTATTGTCTGGGATAGTCTCGTGACACGCGATGCCAAAAAAGGACTTTTCAGATTCGTGCGGCAGATACGCACCGGATCGTGTGTATATTGCTTATTACACTCTTTGAAAAAGAAATCAAACGTCGACGCTCGAAGCCGCGCGCCTGGACATCGTTAAATAATCGTTCTTGCTGCCTTAAATTCAACTATAAATACATGTATAAAGATGATGTTCCAAAGCGATTTCACTATAAAAGCGAACAACCCGAGTACTACGAAATCGAACGACCATAAAAGTGAATAAATAATTATATAGATGAGATAAATCACTTCCAAAGTTACAAAATGAAGAAAAAAAAAGAGAAAAAAATGAAGAACAGACGCAGACTTTTGATTGATAAATCGTTAAAATATAGGCTAATCTTAACAAGGTAAAATTATCTCTCGGCTCTCGCGTATCATTTAGTTCTATACTCGAATTGAGTTTGCTTTCTCTGTCTCTCCGTACGTTATATTTCACTTCGAGAATATAATAACGAAAGAAAAACACACATACGCACACACACACACGCGCACACACGCACTCACGGATGAAAGGTCAGGCTGAATAAGACAGTGCTGGACATTTTAATGCTAATCGCGCTCATAAACTGGATAGAAAGAGGAAAAGCGAGAAATTTTTATTTATCCAGTTTATGAGCGCAATTAGTGGTCTTGTAGTTTACCATCATTTTACTGTACGACCGTTCTGACAACGTGCCTGCAACGTGGCAAAGAACCGACGCAATATATTTCAAGGCCGTTCAGATTCGTCTCGAAAACGCTCATGGCACGAGCTTTGGCGACGTTCTAGGAACGTGATAGATTACACGTTCTCACAACGTTGTCAGAACGTCGCTTTCATTTTTACGTTCCAGTCACGTCGCTACAACGTTCCTAGAACTTTCCTCAGCAACGCTTCAAAGTTGCAAAAGCGACGTTCTTGGAACGTTCTCAGAACAAACTGTGCTAGTAGGGGAGTTTTAAGTATCGGCACAGGAGGCGCTATATATATAGCTAGAAAAAAAAGTAAACAAGATGATACCTTCACTGTACATGAATTGAAAAATCGCTTCGATTTTCACTAGTGATGCTTCTGTTTTTATTATAAAAATGATTAAAAATGTGTTACTAAACATTCATTATATTGTTTCGTTTATTTACCTCGAGTTATCGTTTTAACTTTAACTTATGTATGCAATATAACATAGTTTCGCTCACCACTCCATCATGTTTATTATTATTATTATTATTTTTGTTTTTCAGCATATTGTATATAGTAGGCTCTATAATAGTGAGAACCGAGAACCGCGCGAATAACAAAATCATTCGAGTTGAGATGCAGGTGTATATAAAGTTTCAGTGCAGAGCCATATAGATAGATACGAATAAGGTAAGATCTCGTCCAAGAGCCGAATCTGCGCATCGGCCTAATTATTTACCAAACACAAGCGATCAGGATACGAGAGCGTCGGGCTAATTACGCGGCCGATTGAATTGCAGATCCAATCGATGACGCCCCGGGCGCAATCAGTAATGCGAGGCGTATATAACGTCTATACACATACGAGCCGCGGGATGGAAAAAAAGGAAATAACGAGGGTGATTAATACTCTTATACGAGCTACAGTGTGCGGACTAATTATCCTTTGGCGCGTATAGCTCGAATTTCGCGACGACCGGATTGTACGCGTGCTTTGAGGCTGTTTCATTAGGGATGATTTAATTATCATTTTGCTACTATATACTATACTGGCCCGCCGCTTTTTCTCGCATTCATTTGCGAGATGTCAAAGCTCTTATCTTTTCTTCTTTTTTTTTTTTTGAAGCTCAATTTATACAGTAACATGATATCTGATAATGTAAACAACGTTGAACGGTGAGTCTACCTTGCTCGAATATACCTATACACTAACTGCACTCTTGTTATTAACTGGAAAACTAAAGCTACTCCATGCCACCTGTATTAAAAAATAATAATGACAAAAAAGAAATTACAATCGCTCCCAGAATCAATTATCGAAACGACGATGAAAAATAAATTCTAAAAGCGCGACTCGGAGAGAAACCGTGCGAAATAGGGGTCGATAAAATGCGCAATCGCGCTCGAGTTGCGCAAAAACACGTTCACAATCGTATAGAGGACAACAAAATTCAGGCGAGATCGACGAAGGCGAATATCCTTTTTTTGAAATTTGGTTGCGTACACAAAGTAGATTCTCATATGTCAGCACAAAAATACATTATATGTATTATACAGCCAACACAGGGATTTTTTTTATACGTAAAACAATCGAGTGACTTGCCATGAAAAAATCATACTATACAACTTCATCACCGCGTCTTTAATTAAATAAATCGAGAAAGCGCCTACTCGGCACAAAAGAATCTCGCAGTGAGAGAGAGAGAGACGAGGAAGGACCGACGACTTTCGGTAGGAAACTTGGCAGGCCGAGTTTATTGTTTATCCTCTTGGCGACGCTCCAGAGAGGGAGAGAGAGATGCTCCTAAATGATCATTTCCTCTACACCCTCTCCCCCCCCCTCTCTCTCTCTAGTCAGAAATTCTCGTTATTGCAATTCGCGCCACCGCCGCCGAAGTAATAATACCAAATTGTATAATAAATAGCATTAGCCGAGGAGCTTTTCTCGGAATGTGCATGCCGCAGTAGCGCGCTTCTTCGTCCGCATCCGCGGGTTTCACCTCGGAATATTGAATGTTACGATCGCTAATTCTGATATTGCGTAGTTTGCGTCACTTGTTTTTTATCCCCTAAAAAGTTTCGAGCATTTACGGATAAATTTTTCGATACCAACGTTTCAGTATAATCTTCACAGCAAAGTGTATATATATATATATATATATATTTATTTATTTATTTAGTTGAAAAACAAACGAGTGAAACTGAAACAAGCATCGCCCGTGCCGGTATACAATAAGAAAGAAGCCCGGAAACGTTCGCCAATTGTCTGTAATAGATCCGTAGGATCCGCTGGAGCCTCGTTTTCCAAAGCACAGGAACGGAAGAGTTTTGCCGTCGTTATAGAGAGAAAGTGTCGCGCCATTAAAATTCAGCGGACTCTTTTGAGAGGTGTCGCAGCTCCTAATACAGCCGTTATTTACATACGGTCCTTTGGACTTGTTTCGTTTGACGTTTGAGGTATAATTTCTTAGATTATTTTTAAGATTGCAAGTACATTTACTTTTTATTGCATTCTGGTAAATTTGAAAGGAGCGGAGAGATTCGATTTTGGCACCGGCGAGTCAGTAGACATGACGATTCACATGTGCGCATAGAATTTATACTATATATTTTCATTTCGAAAGTAAGAATTTCTCTTGGCTCTCGCGCCTATTATACTTGGAGCACTTCATACAATAAGTATTTTCCTCTTAGTGATGTACATTATAATATTTGTATTACAGTTTTTGGAGCAAAGCAAATCTATAGGCATATCGGGAAAATCAGGGTAACGAGTAGCTTTTCTCTTTTGGCACCGAAAAAAACAGCGAGACACCTAAAGAAATATATAACACCCGGGAGAAAAAAAAGAGAAAGCATAGTAGTCTCTTATCGATTTTCCTGCCGCATCCGAGCACAGATATTACCTGTCTTCTCTCCCCCTATTCTTTTCACATCTCAACCCTCACCGCATCCTTCATCCGTCCGAGCTCTCTTTTCTCTCTCTCTCGGATTCTTGTTATTGCGACTCTTCTTCTTCTTCTTCTTCGTCTCTACTACTTCTATACTTTCTTTTTAATTCGCTTGACTTTCAGCTTTCTTTGCGCGTCTCTCGTTTGTACTTTCTTTTTCTCCTGCAGGTAATATATTGCAGTTTTATAATAGGTAAAAAATTACTCGATCGTGGAAAAAAACACGTTCACCATTGCTTTGCTTTTACGGGAGAGCGCGGCTTTTGTGACGGCCCAGTTGATATTGCGGACAAAGCTGAAGATTTATTTTCAGGACATTCGTCATGCTTCGTTCGGGATTTTCAATGAGCTTACAAGTTTCCCGCCAAAAGTTGTCTGCGACGCATCAATCCCTTGTCCCGAAGTCTTCGCAAAGACTCTAATTCTATATAGAAGAATACTCGAGCGTTTAGTCAAACGTTAAACAAGCAAATTAAGAAATAATGAACAAACACACACACACGCGCTTGTAAAACGAAAATGTGCACCATTGTAGAAGAATATACTCAGAAACAAAAGCTTCAACTCTAGGCGAGTCGTACGTTATAGTTTTATTCAACTGCTCTCTGTTCAACGAGCATAACTTATAAACGAATGTGGCTCCATGTACACTTAATGTAAAAAAAAAAATGAACAAGATACGTCGGCTCAGTGATAGAAGTGAAAAATCCAGCAGTGCTACATTGTATTTATATCCATCGAGAAATTTATGTGTACGTCTTCAGCGCGACGATCCTCTGCGATATTCCATTCGTGAGTTGAAATCGAAAGATGTTTAAAGTTATTGCGTATAGAGTTAATATTACGTCGTTATTATTAATTATAACTTTTGCGTCAAAACGCGCGCAAATTTTGTTGAATGAGATATATAAAAAAAATTATCTATATACATAAGCATAGCTCATATGCGATCGCGGCTATATTCTCTTTGGATAAAAATTATTATCATCGACACACACGCGCGCACACACACACACACACACACACACACCTGCGCACGCGCAACGTCAAGAATATTTGTATATAATTATACATGTAAATGTTTATATTATATTATATATAACTTATTGCGTGATATATTCTTCATGTTATACGTAAAATAATATATATATATATATATATATATATA